>WKFP01014367.1:2487445-2547648 GCA_011057875.1 Pterocles orientalis | reverse complement strand
TGGTTAAACAGGGATCTGCTGGGCAAACTCAAGTGTAAAAGGAGGGTCTACAGATCATGAAAGGAGGGGCTGGCCACTTGGGAGGAATATAAGAATGTTGTCAGAGAGTGTAGGGAGGCAACTAGGAAAGCTAAGGCCTCCTTAGAATTAAACCTTGCCAGAGAGGTCAAGGATAATAGAAAGGGCTTCTTCAAATACATTGCAGATAAGGCTAACACCAGAGGCAACGTAGGACCATTGATCAATGAGGTGGGTGCTCTAGTGACAGAAGGTACAGAGAAGGCAGAGTTACTGAATGCCTTCTTTGTCTCTGTCTATACTGCTGGAGGCTTTCCTGAAGAGTCCCGTACCCCTGAAGTCCCAGAGGAAGTCAGGACAAAGGAGGAGTTTGCCTTGGTAGATGAAGACAGGGTTAAGGAGCGGTTAAGTAATCTGGACACCCATAAATCCATGGGTCCTGATGGGATGGACCCGCGAGTGCTGAGGGAGATGGCGGAAGTCATTGCTAGACCACTCTCCATCATCTTTGATAAGTCGTGGGAAATGGGGGAGGTGCCTGAGGACTGGAGAAAAGCGAATGTCACACCAGTCTTCAAAAAGGGCAAGAAGGAGGACCCGGGTAACTACAGACCGGTCAGCCTTACCTCCATCCCTGGAAAGGTGACGGAACAACTTATTCTTGATGGTCTCTGGGCATATCAGGGATAAGAAGGTCATAAGAGGCAGTCAACATGGTTTCACCAAGGGGAAGTCATGCTTAACCAACGTGATAGCCTTTCATGAGGACATTACCAGGTGGATAGATGATGGTAAAGCAGTAGATGTGGTCTATCTCTATTTCAGTGAAGCATTTGACAACGTCTTCTACAGTATCCTCGCGGCTAAACTGAGGAAGTGCGATCTGGCTGATTGGGTAGTGAGATGGATTGTGAACTGGCTGGAGAAAAGAAGCCAGAGAGTTGTGGTGAATGGGATGGAGTCTAGTTGGAGGCCTGTATCTAGTGGAGTCCCAGGGTTTGGTATTGGGACCAGTGCTATTCAATATATTCATCAACGACTTGGATGAGGGAATAGAGTGCACCCTCAGCAAGTTTGCTGATGATACGAAACTGGGAGGAGTCGCTGACACACCAGAAAGCTGTGCTTCCATCCAGCGAGAACTAGACAGGAATATGTATTACAAACAATGGGTTACAAAAATCTTGGATCTCTACTGTGGAAAGTCAAGGCTTGCAGTCACCATTCCCTAAGTATCTGTCTCTCACAGCACCTAGCAAAATACCTTCACCTGATTCATAATGCACATCTGCCAGAATAGGAAGCTGACTATATACTAAAGACAGAAAGCTAGGAGTACAATAGGATACAAAAAAGTTTATCTGCCCTACATCTATTTATTTAAATGTATGTATCTCCCCATACACCTGTGTATTTGTATGCTGTTCTGCTTGCATGCTTATCTATCTAAATAGCATTTCAGTTTCTGAGGAACAGCATGCTTCATTAGCTTAGCTAAAGTTCTCTCGGCTTTTCAATTATCCGCCCCTCCTTTCTCCAGGATGAGACTTATTGTACAATGTCTCAGCCTGAGAACCAACAGATATACATTTACCCTTTAATCTATTCCACTCCTGCCCATAAAACAGGTGCCTACTGAGGCAATATGAAGCAAATTCCAAAGCTCCTAAGGGTACAATTTTGGAGGAAAACTGTTGGAGCTTATTGATAACAGCTCTAAATCACTAGCCATATAATAGAGCAGGTAGGGCACTCATAGTACGGCACGTGCCATTTCATGAGACTTAGTGGAAAGGGAGAAAACCTGAAAGGAACATCTGCAAAGCAAATAAAGGTGACCTGGACTCTCAGCTTCTACGGAAATCAATCTGTGACCAAATCTTTCCCAACATCTAAGTACAGGAACTTGTATGTCACATGCTTTTTACATCCAAAGAGCCTTCACAAGGCAAGACACAAAACAGTTATACCTGGATTGAATAATATAGTAATAAATGGTGAATACACAACTTAACAGCTTTTTCAATAAGTGGCTTACCTTTCACTCTTCCAGAGTAAAACTTGCCACAGCCTCATGTACCTACTGCTGGTGACACCTACTCTTGGCTAACACACACTTCTCCTGCCTTGGTTCATACCTGGTTTGGTGAAAAGACTTTGATATGGTCTTGATGTCCCCTTTCCTGAGGGCACTTCAGGTACAGTCTTGACTACTGAGTTACCTTTCAGAGGTATACGTTACTATTCACACAACACATTCTAACCACAGACAGAAAGCTGGAGTCTGCTGGAAGCATCATTAGGGGTCTACCCTGTTACTACTGTCCTCTGTATGTCCAGTTATGGAGGCTGTTGGCAAGAGGAGGCTGCTGGCAAGAGGATGCTGGCCTAGACTAACCCCTGGCCCTGACTTAGTACAGCTACATATACTAAGTTATGACTGCAACAAGCTCACTTATGATAAAACAAACCACCTGCTTCCTGAACACTAGAAAGCAAGACAAAGATCTCAACCCTCATTTTGCATATAGTGACTTGCTTGTAATCCCACAGGCAGGCACAGACCTCTCAGAGCACACTTGCTTTCCCTATCCTAGAAAAATTACAAAGCCTTAGGAATGTGAGCCGGTACATCTTGTGATTAACAATCCACTAGCAAGTCAAAAATAGTCATTTCTTTAGCTCAGGTGGTCAAGAAATGTGCTGAAATGCAACATATTCAAACTTTAATAGAAATCTACGTTGCAGTCATCCCAGAGTTATTTGTCAGGTCAGGAACATAACGTCCAGAAGCTTTTAATATTGAAAAAGTAGCCATTAATGTTTTTAAGGCACATCTCTGGAACATTAGCTTGTGATGGGTAAAGACAGCCTGTCTTGAGGTCTCCAGCTTCTGAATGACTGTAATTTAACTGAAGGATTTTATACAATAATGACTTAGGTAGAGGAGACGTTAACACCTCACCACTGCTGCCCAAACACCATTGCTTTCTTTTTCTATTTGACTGAAGGCCACATTTCCTGTTCTGCATGAAGAGCATGAGAAAGAGATGTGCTTAGCACCATCAAGCTGAGAAATTACTTGATCTTGGAGACAGGAACACAAATCTTGTCTCTGAAGGCTATTTCTAACTAATTCACTTCTAATCAACATTAGAAGCTGGGTAGGTCAGTCCATTAGCCATGCCCCTCTTTCACTCAAGCCCAGAGACTGAAGGTCATTCAAATATACACATTTTCTGTAAACCAGGTTAGCTTTGAATTTCTGAATGCCTCTCTCTAATACTTAGCCGGTGCAGGAGCGAGAGGGGCAAAGGCTAAGGAGAGGATAATTTTGAGTGGTATCTTTAGTGCTTAGACTGTTATAACCCATTTATAGCAAAACAGTAGCTTCAACAGAGAAATCATTTTGCCCTGTTCCACATCCAACTATATTCATTTGCCACCACTGTATCTCTGGAAATTGATAGTGGAATCCTATAGGAGACAGCAACATTAGCAACACTTCTCTATTGTCGTTATCAACACCTACTGCACTCTCCTCTTGCTTCCTTTATCCATCTTACCAGTTTAATACTAGATTCTGTAAACAAAAAGCAGAAGTGAGGACTACATCCTCTTAGAAATACCTGAAGCATAAAGGATGACTTCTTACTCAGTATATATGCGTCTGTAGGAAAGAAACCCCACCTGAAGTCTCATAGTAGATTAATGGAATCATAGAATCATAGAATCTTAGAATGGTTTGGGTTGGAAAGGACCTGAAAGATCATCAAGTTCCAACCCCCCTGCCATGGGCAGGGAGACCCTCCACTAGACCAGGTTGGTCAAAACCTCATCCAGCCTGGCCTTGAACACCTCCAGGGATGGGGCATCCACAACTTCCCGGGGCAACCTGTTCCAGTGTCTCACCACCCTCACAGTGAAAAATTTCTTCCTAATGTCTAGTCTAAATTAATCCTCTTTTAGCTTATACCCGTTACCCCTTGTCCTATCACTGCACTCCCTGATAAAGAGTGCCTCCCCATCTCTCCTGTAGCCCCCTTCAGGTACTGGAAGGCTGCTATTAAGTCTCCTCTGAGCCTTCTCTTCTCCAGGCAGAACAACCCCAACTCTTTCAGCCTGTCCTCGTAGGGGAGGTGCTCCAGCCCTCTGATTAATTTTGTGGCTCTCCTCTGGACTCTCTCCAACAGGTCCATGTCTTTTTTATGTTGGGGGCCCCACATCTGACCACAGTACTCCAGGTGGGGTCTCACAAGAGCAGAGTAGAGGGGGAGAATCACCTCCCTTGACCTGCTGCTAATGCTTCTCTTGATGCAGCCCAACACACGGTTGGCTTTCTGCAGCAAGCACACACCGCCGGCTCATGTTGAGCTTCTCATTCACCAATACCCCCAAGTCCTTCTCCTCAGAGTTGCTCTCTATCCATTCTCCGCCCAGCCTGTATTTGTGCTTGGGATTGCCTCGACCCACATGCAGGACCTTGCACTTGGCCTTGTTAAATTTAATGAGGTTTGTGTTGGCCCACCTCTCCAGCCTGTCAAGGTCCCTCTGGATGGCATCCCTTCCCTCCAGCGTGTCCACCACACCACACAGCTTGGTGTCATCAGCAAACTTGCTGAGGATGCACTCCCTCCCACTGTCCATGTCTCCAACAAAGATGTTAAACAACACTGGTCCCAGTACTGACCCCTGTGGAATACCACTTGTCACTGGTCTCCACTTGGACATTGAGCCATTGACCACAACTCTTTGAGTGCAGCCATCTAGCCAGTTCCTTATCCAGCAAGTGGTCCTTCCGTCAAATCCATGTCCCTCCAACTTAGAGACAAGGATGTCTCTAATAGTGCAAAGAGTAATTCATATATATGTGTGTGGTTATGTATATAGCCATTATATATATAAAACAGTACAGTAATCATCATATTAATCAACAAAACAAAAATTACGGTAAAACACAGATAAGAGTGATCTAATTTTCTCATTTTGTAGACACTAGCAGATCTTGACTAGTTGACGCTAGAGATATTAGCACAACTGTCAGCTTATCCCCATCAGGAAACCTTCTGAAAGTAACAAGCTTCCTTACCACATATGCCGGATGGGCACTGCCGTGTGTTTCATGGCCACCAGTGCCCCTCCCCAGTCCAGAAACCAGACATTGTATTCCTCCTCGAAGATCTGCAAACAAATCAGGTACTGCATGAGTGCTCCACTCCACTAGGAAGGGAAGACTCAGAAGAAGCACAGCAAAAGTTTCCATGTTTTCCTTGGTTCCGCAAAACATACCTGTCTCCAGGAATTTCCACCATCAGAAGAGATGAACACTCCAACATCAGTGTAGGAAAGCTCAGAGCCAATATTGCCTGCAACACAAGCAAGTGTCAGACATTCTTGTATGGACAAAGACAGAACTGTATTTTTCCAAGAAACCAAAATTACTTGGCCTGACCAGTGCTTCCTCGCTGTTCTTGTTTATTTTCTCATCTAAAAACAACACTATGGCCAGGTGGCAACATTCACTTACAACAGCTATGCCATTTGAAAATTGACGCCGGGGAGAAACAGTACTATCAACTCATTTTCTCAACAGATATCATTGCCCATAATTGCAAGCCACTATGGGCAGGCTTGTTCCAGGCAGGGACCTACATATTTGAAAATCTGTGTGTCAGAACCCATGCTCATTCAGTGGAAACTAATAATCAGAATGGCAGCAGAATAGTGGCCGCTGTCCCCAGCTACCAGATATTTCATTCCATACACATCTTTCTCTGAACTTGCAGTCTTTGTGCTCTCACTGGAGAGTTGCATCTCTGTCATCTACCAGTCTTTGTCAAAGGTAAGGTAATTACCTCTGCCTCTACGTCTTGTGTAAAGGAGAGCATCCAAAGGGAAGTTACTCATATGACTGAATTTAAAGGTGAAACCCAGGCCCCACTGAAGCCCATGATTATGGGCCTCGAAAGTCGACTTGAGAGTGCCAAAATGCTCAAACTCATCTCAGAACCTGCAGTCAAATAAACAAAGCTTCTTCCTAGGTTTATGAACGGTTTGCAATTAACGAGGACTGTGGTGTAATGAAATATGAATTCCATTTGAAGGAAATCTTGTTTGTTTAGGTACGAAACTCATCTGTAGGCAGAAACAGTTCAGAGAACTAAGGTGGGTCAAATGACTTTGTAGCAGAGAGGTAGAGACCAAACTGAACAGCATTCTAGACAATGTCGATTTTTCTCATTGACCTAGCTGTCCCAACTTGCGAGTTTAAACTTACTGGTTACTTGGTACAGTTCTTAATTTTAATCTTGTAATTTCCATTATGACAGAAAGTGTTCTGCCTACGGTCTTATAGGGTGGACTACTCTGCCCTCACCATGCATTAGGGAATGGATATGCCACACCTCAAAGCAATGCAAAGTAAAACATCAACCTCAACCATATATAGAGAAAGCACAGCGAACACCATTTGGAGACACTATGTCAGAGTTTGAAATAGGTTTTTTTTTTTCCCCAAGGTCCCCCATCTGAGACAGCAGAGAGAATCTCAAATCTTACAGAGTAAGATTTACCTTAATACAGAGTAAATAATGAACTTGGACTAACTCCCCAGCTCTCTGGAACCTCTGAGCATTCATCAATAGTTGTAAGAGAGAGATGCTCAATATCTGAAAAACTTGCACAAGCCCTGGATAGGCCTTATTACCTTATTCCCCATGCTGCCCTGAGGTCAGCGTCTTGCTTCTGTTTCGAGAGTTAAAATCGACACAGAGTTAAAAGCAGGCCCACTGAACAATGCAGGTCTGCTCTAAATTAATTTATTCTCACCTCCTTTCTTCCCAATGCACCCAGTCGTTCAAGAAAAAGCTACCACAGTCACCCAGAAAATATTTTTTCTGCTGGTCTGTTAATCATAACTTCAGTCACTGTGGGTGGGGCTCTGTTGGTATGAACAGCTGTTCCATAGGAAGCAGGCAGATGTTCCACTTACAGATACTCCACCAGAAGGCCTCTCAATACTAATGGCCCACAGCCACCCTATTGTGGTCAAACCCATGACTTCTTTTTATTCAAAGCCCAAGAATTCTTTACCTAGTGAGCCACTCTTATATCTTCCAAATGAGGTGTTTTTTAAAGCAGGTGTAATTTCCATGGAAGGATGGGAGAACTAATATTTTTCTCCAAAAATTGCAAAGGGAGAAGTGGCACTCTTACACATCTGTACCATCAACAAGAGCATAATAAAAACACACTAATGAAAATGTTAATTAAATTTCTGACATTTAATGCTGAAAAATGAGAAATTAAAACCCAGATGTGGGTAGACGCTCTCCTGTCACCATCATGGAATCCAATTAGCAACATCGTTGTGACACCACCGTTTCAGAAAATAAAATTTCTGGCTCAGGAACGCAGGAGAATTCAAGAAAGGCTTTTCCATCAGAGCCCAGGATGTAGGAAACGTCATACTGTCCATCTAATTTATCTTCTTCCCTGACACCAGCAAGAGTGATCAATTGCTTTAGATGAAGGTAGAAGGAAAACCTGCCATGGGCAACCATATAGAAGGACAGTCTATATGGACATTCAGGCTCACAAGGATAAATCTACTGTGTCAGCGCAAAAGTCTGTTTAGCCTAGAGTCTTATCATGAGTGAAAGTCCTCAATAATTAGAAACTGACTTAAAGGCAGAAGTGTAAGTTTTGTATCATCATATTCTAAATATCAAAACTGGAAAACCAACTTTCTAAACAGGGATTTCCAGACTGTGGCAAGGAAAGAGTAAAAAGGTGAGATGCTGTTACTATCTCTTCCTTCTGTCTGTTTGTGCAAACCTGTCCTATTATTTGCTTTACTCTCTCCATTTAGTTTCTTTCAACTACACAGATTCAAACCTCACCAAACATTACTAACTCCTAAACAAGTCAAGAGGATTTGGCAGCTGAACAAATAGACACTAAAACATAATTCTTCATTTTGCAAGAATATAACCTCTGTCTTCATATCAAGAGTCTGAGTTTCCAGTTGTTGCTGGAAATGCACCACTGTAAATCAAATGGCATGACACAGAGCATTCGAGCAGCCAATGCCTGTGAGAACAAGTTGCAATGCTTAATCTGGAACACATTCACCAACACGGTGAGACGTTCCTGTTATTGTGAAACTGGTTAGTGGAAACAGATGTGTATATTCCCAACAGGTTAAGCTTTTTATTGCACAGAGCAGTAACACAAAAATTATATTCTGCCTTTTAAAGGTTAATTGTTAGACTGGGAAAGCATTCATCCCATGTACTGACAGCTCGAAAAGAACCTCATTTACTAACAATTTAGATCCATGCCTAGAATCTCACTGTCCTGATGCCTCTATTTGCTTCCTAAAAGGTTAAAGAAAAAAAAGCCTCTGCAATCACAGCATCATAAGCAGGGCTTGGTCCTAAGCATCCACCTAGCAAGTGTGACCTGCCAGGAATGATGACTCCACTTGGCTATGCACAGGAAGATATGGAGGTTTAAATCAAACTATCTCACCCTACTCAGCCTGGATCAGTGAACCGGAAATCAGTGTTTCCCTTGTTGAGATACAAATGTCATGAAGGGAACATGTTTCTCAGGTTCTGGCTTAGCCTAGCAGACACACGGAAGCACAGAAGGACATGAGAATAGAAATGGTTGGAAGAAACAGTGTAAATTTGTATAGGCAATACACTAACGTGACACACTTGCAAGCCACTGGTAGGCTGAATAGGACAAAGGAGACAAACTGAGCCTTAGAAAGAATGTTTATGTTATTTAGGCATATTTGAGCATATGTTGGAGCCTCCCTGTGAAAAGGTAGGACAGCCTACATGCTTTAGAGGCCAGCTTTCAATAACATCAGCCATTCACAAAGCACTTTCGTAACTCAGCAGCTCCCACAGAGCGCACGGGAGTTCTGAGTGCGGTTGGTAGCCCCATCCATCCTGATTAGGCTGCAAGCTGTGTGAACACAGGACCTGTGATGGTTGTCAGATTAACTACAATGGGTCAGCCATTGCCACCATGAAGCACTGTAGCAGGTTGCCATTAAAACATCACAAACTGCCAAAGAACTATTTTGCAGAACAACCCACAATAACAATGACCCATGCAGTGTTGATAAAGTGCTGCTAGTCTTGGAGCAATACAGTGCTGAAAGTAGGTGCCATGGACAAGACAAGCACTCAAGAAGTCCAGGCTTCACCCAACAGGCTTTGTGACAACTCTGTGCCTGCTGCTCAAAAGGAGGAATGTATTGACATCTTCTAGGAGCATAGCCATGATTATAGGTCCTACTCTCATTCATATTAACTCCAGCAAATGCGTAGACACCCACATCAGCGGTTGTAAAAATGTCAAGTGAGAGGAGTTTGTAATGCCAGTTGGTAATGATCCCTTACATGTGTGGGCTTAGACCTGAATACGGGTTACTGTAGAGCAACAAATACCTGACAGGCATTGCTGTTTCTGAAGTCAGGGGCCTCATGTCCTCTCCTAGCCCCTAGCAAATGGGAGTTAATGTGAATTAGCTGGGCACTTGCTGAAACAGAGCTGAAAGCTTTTACACCAACACAAACCATCTCATATATTCTCAGGCTCCCAGTAAGGCATGGGTGAGGTGTGAGAAGCACTTAATGTTCTTACCTGTTGCTACCAGCAGCCCAGGAGCTGTCTCTTTGCTGGAAATGCTCCCTGAAGTATATGGATTCTCTGAGAGCTGCAGATGTAAGTGCAGTGAGCAAAAGGGCTGTTGACAGGAAACAAAGAAAAGGCAGACAAATTAATGCAACAAATTAAATATCAGAGGAACCCTTGGCGACTGTACACAGATGCTCCGATCCTTCTGAAGATGACCCCTCTGCTCTTAACACTGTTACAAATAGCAGCATATGTTCATTTTATGAATAAGCATCATAAAAGTAGCTGGGAGCAAGAGAAGCAGGAAAGCTGCATTACAAGCAAGCATATCTGCACTTGTTTTTACCAACAATTTGATCTAGAACAATTTTCCTCAGAAACTTTCTTATTCTGACTTAAGTTCCATAAACAAGGTCAAGAAAGATAGCCAGAATTAACCCTTAAAAATCTATGAAGCTATAGAAAAAGAAATCTAATTAATTGACTTAACACCCACAATGTCAAGAGAAAAAACAATGAGTTTTGTTAACCCAGTGACTAAAACAAGCAGCTCTGCTGCTTTTCTGCTTGGAAAAGATCTGCCACTCACCAGCTGGCAAACTACAGGATGCCCTCTTAGATCAGTGTCTGGTGCCTGCAGCAAACGCCAGTCTCTACCCTTGTTGTAGGTAATGAAAGTCTTGATTTGGTCATCTATCTTCCTGTTAGCCAGGAATATGCCTTTGATCCCTGCTACCTAGGAAAAATGGAGAAAGATGAAAAAATACATCGGAAGAAGAGGCCAAAAATAAGGTTCATCTGAGCACTCTCAGGAGTGGAAGGTCTCTGAAAAAGCAATAAAGTGATTTCAATCCAGCCTTAAAAGACTGTGAATGGCATTACAAGTACATCTTGATGGTGCCTGCACAGCTGAAAGGCCTCAGGCAGTCTCTCTATCTCTCTGGAGGAAAAAACCAAGGATGTTCAGAGAGCAGATCCGTAGGAAACAGCCCACTTTTGGATTTCCTTGAGTGCTTGCAGACAGGCTGATGATGAGCTTGAAGGTATGCACCATGTCACACAGAGCTCTTTGAGCCTGAGGATGTGGTTTGCCCCACTATCCCCCCTCCCATTGCCATAATATGGGAGACAGCAGGTCACATCAGAAGCAGTGCGAGATCTTTTGTTGTGGTCTTTTTTTTTCTTTTATACAAGAGATGGAAATCCTGAATATGCTGAAACACTGATGTTTTGCAAACTTGATTCCTTCATTTTCTTTTCACTCCCAAATTCAGTCAAAATCAACCCAGTTGTTCCAAATGTTTTGATTTTTGCCAGCAGAACCCACTGCAGCAGAATATGGTCCTGTCAAAATGTACTCAAGAAGATTCCATGTTGAGTTTGGTCTCTATTGCACAACTGTGAAAGTGAGATAGGAAGAAGGAACTTGCAGAAAATTCAAATCTTCTGGCAACAGCCAGGACGCAAATCCTTCTACTCTAAAGCACCGTGAGTTACATTACCCTTTGAATGACCCTCTGAAAATCTCTATCAGCATTTAACAGTGAAGAGTCCATGACACATAGCTGGGGAACACAGAGTTTGCCCAGGAATGGGAGATGATGTAAATTTATTTTAGCTGGTTTGCCACAACACAGAAATACATCTTTTTTTCAGAGGCAGGACAATATATTTAACTAGATGAAATTAAAATGTAAATCCTTTCCTTCGTATTGATCCATGCATTATTTGTCAGTTTTCTCTCACTGCCTTAAACTACCTGGATTTTTATAAACAAACTGATGATGTTGTTAAAAGGGCATTATTATGGCTGAAATAAATAAATGCATAATCCTAACCTCTACAGCAGCAAAAACACTTCTCCATGTAACATCAGAAGTCAGCCATTACTATTAGTATTATTAACTAGTTGTTGCTGGCAATGCACTGAGCTCCGAATCTCAGCAGACCTTCCATCTAATTACTTATGACACACCAGAACCAGAATGTACTAAAGAAACCAGGAACCAGAACAACTGCTCTGAGAGGACTACTGTTAGCCAAGGCTGAAAGGCCTGGCAGAAGAATGAGAATGGAAGATGATTCAGGGAAGAAGTTATCCAACTGTTATATCTGGGCAAACAATACCTATAAACTTTTGCTTATAATTCATAAACAGCTCAGTGCTCACAGAGGTGGAATCCACATTCCCTGACTGCAAGCAGGTGTCTCTAGCTGTCCAAGAGGAACTTTTGAGTCCTTCTCTAGACATCCACATTAGGATGAGAAGGATAGTGGTTTTCCCTTTTGGAAATGCCACACAGCTAACCACTCATTGACTTGAAAGCAACCAGATGTCACACCTATAGCAGAATGCACCGCATCTATTCCCAAATAAGTCGGCTCAGCATCAAACCCAGTAAATGCCTCTGGGCTGATCCCAAAACAATTAAGACCCTGGAGGGTTGGTAAGAGATTTAGACTTGCTTGAACTAACAAGCAGTTGCTGTTCTTTGTAGGGTGACCTTTATTACATACCTCATAAAGGTCAATGATTATATTCCCCTCCAGTCCTCTACTGCTCTTCACGTTTTCCAAAGCCAGGGTGAAGTACACCCCTCGGGTGTCCGAGATATACAGGTTGTATGTGTCATTCTGGTTCCACTCTTGAACAGCTGCAAACACCTGATTCTCATCTGTGCTGATAATATGCATGTCCTGTTAAAAGAAGACAAAAGGCCTATTACTGAGGATCTCTGTATTTCTTTGCCCTTTGGGACATGTAGTAATTACCATGACTTATGAAAGAATGGAGTTGGAGCATGAATTACAGGTATGTCAAACAATATTCTGTTAGAGCAAGCCAATAAATTACCACCATTGTGACTTTTATGCATTTAATTTTTTTTAATGATCACCAGCTGGGCAAAGGGGTTTTGCTTTCTCCATTTTTGGTAGCTTCAAGGAATTTCATCCAGTTTCATTTTTTATTTATAAATTTTAAAGTCAGTTTTATCACTCATGGAAGATTCACTGCCTTGGAGCCGGGAGTCCTCATAGTCACTAATTGTGGTGTAGCACCAAGGTAAAGGCAGTGACAATTTCCATCCACATGCTGAACTAACGGGCTTGTGCTTCCAACTGGTAAAGAACCAGTTTCAAAAAAACCTGGGAGTTCACATTTATTTGAAGCTGAGGTATAGGGATCAGTTTGAGCTAACGCTAGTAAGTGATTTTTAATAACATACTTTTCTATTGAGAGTTTGTCTGAGATCCATTATCCTACTATATAAAGACTATCAAATAATCCACCCACTAACCTTTGTTGGATTCCTGCTGCTGACCAAGATATGAAGGTCCAGCAAGGGTTTCTCCATTTAGGTTTACTATCAAAGAGATTTGACAGTGCGTTTTCTCAGTATTCTTTTAAAGCAGGTTCATGGAAATGATTTCCAGGGCAGTGATGAGTATTAAAGCACTTTATCCTTGCCACCATTGTTAAAGGAAACTAACACTAGTTCAATGAGAAGCAAAATCAGCGTGGTTATGTGGGACTTCACTTATCTATTTGTATCTATTTAAAATTTCCCCAGGGTGCCAAGAAGCCTTGATAAATTTCTTGCACTGTTTCTTCATCAAGAAACTGCAATTCTGGAAGTCTCCCAAAAGACAAAGTGACCCAATTTTTGTGAAGAATATCTGGGGGAAGATCATCTCAACATCCCCATCCTGCCTAGGAGGCAACTTAGTCTTCTGTGTGAGGTATCTGGATGAAAAGCTGGGGTTGATTATATGGGATTGTATGGGACTATTTTTAATAGAACTAACGTAGCCTATCAGAATAGGATGGGAAGAAAAATCATTTCAGGACCTAATTCTGTCCCAGTGAGTGCAGTCAGTGGCAGATTTGTCACTTCTCTCAATGAAGGAAGACTAAATCAGGAAGTTTGTTCTTGCCCAACAGCTCTAATTCCTTAAAGATGAAGAACACATCCAACCTACTCCAACAGTGTGAAAATAAAGCAAAACACCCAATGACTTCAATCTGTTTTGACCAGTTGCAATGGAAATATTTCATAATGGTATTGTCTCACATATGTACAACTCCAGCGGAGTTCATTAATCTACAGCTGACAGGATAATTACTGTAGAGCAAAAATATTCTCGTGACTAAGGGCAGCATAAACAAGCCTCCTTTACATGGCTAGAAGACTGTGCCACGACACCTAGCTTAAAAGTATTTTTGATTTTTAAATTATGAAAGTATCCCTGATTTTATACTATGCACCAATTCCAAATCAGGGCCACCAACAAATATGTCTTACAACAGGCCAGCAACCTGCGACAGCACCAGTGAATAAAGCAGGACAGTCATAAGGCAGTTACTCTCTCTATCCACATGTTCTAATAAGGGGCAGCTTTCAAGGACAATCCATAAGGTGGGAGCATAAATGTTTTCCTCCTGAAAAATAGCAGCAGGGTTTCCAAAAGTTGGTGTGCAGTCAGACATTCTGAATCTCACTCCATCACCAGGGAATGGAAAAATAAAAGAAACTATATCTGTGCTATGCAGGTATCTATACACTGTGGACTGTGATCAACCCAAATGGGAAGAAGTCAAGGTGCAACACTGGCAGTTTGAGATCCAAATTTCTCACAACTACTAGGTTTTCAGGTATAAGCTAAAGCAATATGCCATATCTGCTAGACTGCAGATATCCCATAGGCAATTAAAAGGGTAGGTAGGATCCAGTCCACAAGGCAAATCTAGCCAATCATCTTAAAATTATCCCATAAAAAATTTTCTAGTGGAAGGAACAGGAAGGCCATTACTATTGTGACAGTAGCCTCAACAGCTATTCTAAGGCTCCAAAGAGCAGCAGTGGTCTCAGATGCCCATTAGGCTACCCAGAAACTTGCACCCAGCCAAGGCCCTGGAATGGTTTGTCCCTTCTGTTCTACACAATCCCAAGCAATGCCTACACTATGGAATTTGAGTATAATTCTAGGGATGTATTATCCTTGTTGAGGCTTGCACTGTTTCATCTGGTAGAGAGTTAAGGCCTAAGAAGGTAAATCCAGGCACAGCTGTGTGAGAAGTACTAACTTCCCTCCCTCCCAGCTTTGCCAGTCAGTGTTAATCTCAGGCCATCTCATTCACATCCTAAGCAGCAGCACACATGCTTCTGTGTGTCCAAAGCACCGATAGGGCACAAATTTTAGGGAGCAAACTCCACCTTCTTGGAAACATCCAGACATAGGATGGGGACAGTGGAGCTGCTATACCCTCTACTTCTCTCATTCTATGGAGACTGCAGTAGTGCTTAGCATCCTAACTGTTCTCCAGGACCCTCAGTGTCATGGCCTGGTTTACAGAGAAATCATTAAGAGAGAACAGAGTAGGATTGGGGACTGGTGTTCACAGAAGACTGGTCAAGATGAAGTTGATTTGAGCTTTATTTTCTCAGATACCTGTTCATTCCCATTTGCTCTTTACAGAGGAAAAAAGAAACCACTATTCCTGGAACACTCACTAATCAAAGATCTCGCTAGAGGTAAAGATCCAAAACCTGTGTCTAAGAAAGATCATTCAAGTAGCACAACAAATGGAGCTCCCCAGAGAGGAACCCCACTGAGGTGCTTCACCACTGGGCAGGCTGTGCTATTCAAGATATTACATGTCTGTGTTCATAAATGGTGCACTCACCTTAGGAAGAGAGTATTTGGGCAATTTAATCTGTGTGAAAGGCTCCCGCCTGTATGACACATAGTAATTTGCTCTTCCACCAGATGTCACCTGTGGAAACATCAAAGAAAGTGAGTGATGACCCTTCCAAGACACCCTATGCTGACACCTCTAAGAGGGTTTGAAAACCTTTCTTTCAGATATCTTTTCAATGACCTGCACAGCTGTTCCTAAAAGCATCTCTATAACTCCAAAGAAATCCCAGACTTGAGAGAGTTGGAGCATTATTTATTTAAGCTGTGCTATTGAACTTTCCATTCTGTCTCTCATGCTTCAAATCCAGCATGATTTTAACATCTCAGGAAAAAGGGAAAGTGGGTATAAAGTTTAAGGTATTGAGTTGAAGAAAGAAGATGATCTGGTTTCATAACATGGTTCCAGCACAACTACCTTGGGCAAGTCATTTAAAGTCTCTGTGCTTCTCTTCCTCTCCTGTAAGAAGGAGATTATACCTCTTTTGTCTGCTGTTTTTCAGACTTGTCTGTTTGCACTGTAAGTCCCCTGGGGCCAGGGTTGTCTTTCAACAACCTTTTACGGTGACTAACAGCAAAGATCCACACTAGCACCATATAATGCAAACAGTAAACTCACCAAATGCGCTCTTGGAAAGCTGGAACTAAGCTCTTAGATGCTCTTTGTCACTATAAAACTGGGTTCTCTGAAATCATACTGTTTCTGAATGTCTCTGAATGAGGGCATGGGGGGAACTGATAGACATCAAAATCTGCAGGTTTATGGACTGAATGAGCTGTAAAGGCTACACATTATTGTCATGCATCGATGAGATCTAGCCCCGATAATTTGTAAAATATGGGTTTTAAACCTGTCACTAGTCACTTACTCTTGCTGTGGGTGTTCTTTCTAGCACCATTTCAGGCCTGGCTATGACACAGTTTACATCAGTGAATTTCCTATATTCTGCTGCTTTGGCAGTCTTGCAGGTTTTAAGACAAAACAATACAAAAAGCACTTCTCTATTTTATCTTATGTCATTAGTTGGCTTCATAAGTTTCCAAAAAAGCTAAAAGAAAGGCCCTAGATTCTCTCCTAGATACACCTCCTTTTATCTGACAGTGATATTTCGGAATGAGCTTACATGGAATATTGCTATAGAGCCAATTATATTCTCAGCAATGATACCACCTCTAGATAGGGACTTCCTTCCCTAGAGAAGCTGTCATGCAAAGGACACGATAATACTGGTAATGAAATTTGATATCTAATCAACTCAAGATAAGGTTTTGCTGTTGATAGTTTGAAGAACGTGGAAGAAAAGAAGGTTTAGAAATAGGACAGGCTTCTACACTAAGACTTCCCCTTCTGCTTGTTTCCCATTTTCACTTGTAATGTTATCATAACTGCATTTAGAGCTCCCAAAAGAAAAAAACAACCACCGTTACACCACACACTATGTATGAAGGCAGTAGAATGACCCATATCACAGCAAATGAACTCCACACAGACAACATATAGTTAAAGTCAAGAGGAAACACAGGCATGAAAATCTAAGGTAGGATTCAAACACTGTTCAGGTTCACTATGAATTAGCTAAACTCTCTTTCAGTCCTCTACCTGGACTAGGTCACCTTTAGAAATTGAAATCTTTGTGATCTGTGGTCTTTCTGAGCTAGTTAATATGAAGCCACCCACAATTCTGTTGGCAGGAGCTGTGTGAAGCTTTTCCCAGCCAGAACCTCATCTTTGCATGATTTACATGCATGGTTATAACAGCTCCAAAAACTGATCAAGCCTTCAATAAAGTTTTGGCAAGCACTGTGGTAGAGAATGAATTTTGGAAGGCCCAACTTAATTTATTTTGATGAACTTTTCCTTTTCCTATGAGCAACTCTCCAACACTGTAAATCCCAGAGATTATGATAGTGTTTTGCCCTCCAATGCCTCCTTTCTGTTCACATTTGACGAATGTCACCCAATTATTTGCTGTGAGCTCATCTGTCATGCTCAGTACAGAATTAGCTGGGTTTGTCTTTTTCTTCCTCCTTTGCTAACGACTGGTTCGTTAATCTGTTTTTCTGGATTTCTATTTTATGTGTTTAATTGAGCTTCTGGACAGTGGAAATGATTCCTTTGGACAAATGTGTTTGTCATTAAACACATTTATCTCTCTCTGTATCCTTTCTTCCTTCCTCCACTCATGATCTACTACTTTCCTTTAATGCTTCCACATTTAGTTTCAAGACAAAAGTCTGGTTTCACATCAGTTGACACTTAAGAACAGAAACATAAGAAGTTTCTTTCCAAAATCCCTGAAATTTTCAGTATGCTGGCTCAATCCCCCTCCTGACCTGCAACAGAGCAGAGCGCATTAAACACAGAAGATTATATGTTCACAAGGCTGCAGCAAATTGTAGAAAATATGTCATGGAATCTACTAATCTCCATAATTCCTGTGATATGCCTAGAAACATACTAAGTCATTTCTCATGTTAACGTCTGAATATGATTCTTTAAGGGCAAGTTTTGTTTCTCTTTTTTTTCTGCTTAACCAAAAAACCAAGTGTCATCTAAAAGAGTTTGGAAAGCAAGCAGAATATATTATGAGGTTTCAGAATGTAAAGACACCCTAGAACTGCAGACCACAGTGTGCCAGACTTCATTCTCATCTTCTCAGACAGCTGACGTAGGGACCTGTAATTTCCAATGTCGGGCAGGTATTGATGTAACAAATGGAATCACTAAATCTCTGAAATGACCCTGAGGTAAGCAAGACCCCACCTGCCTCCTGCTGCTTGAAGAACTCACAGAAAGCCTAACGGAACATACACTGATGCTGTCAATGAAACATCACATATTAGAGGCACAGCCTTGGTGAGAAACAGCAACAGATAGTGGACGCTTTAAGCTAATGCCTAAAAGAGAAGGGAGGGCTATTTCTTACACAGTTTATCAGCCTGGGTAGTTTGCAATGATAACAATAACGTGCCCTGCAGTTACTGGAGCCGGTCTTCTACTTTTTACACTGTTGATAATGTTCAAAGCAAAAGAAAATTGACAAAAACACAGACCAATCCACAATGACCAGGCACATTTAGACATTTCTGATTCCTGTAATTCACCTCCCAGTTAAACCATAATAAATGGTGACTCAGTCCATTACGGAACCAAATTCTAAACTTCCTTGTTGATAATAGGTCTTTTGGTGTTATTTCCAATAAAACCCTCACTTTCTTCCTGGAGCAACTTCCTTTGCTTGTACAGTTCACTCCTTCTCAGTAACATGAAATGATTGGTACAAGCCAAAATTTGAGAAACCTTGTATCAGCATTTTAAGGGTGTCCTGGATCTGTGCTCTCCACCTCCATAGGGTGCCCGGGCATCCCTCCTTGCTGCTTTAACCTTAGGTACCCTTTTCCCCCTTCTTGTGGGCATAAAATCCATGAAATCAGATGGTGGACTAAAGCATGGGAAAGTGACGACAAGTTAAGCAGGCAGGATGCTATGCTCACACCTTTAGAGAGGGATTTCGGTGTTGCTCAGAGCCAGCTACTGTCTAGGCCTTGCACAGGTTTGTCAGCATGAGGACTGAAAATTTGTGCCTCCTTTCCCAAACCTAACCTCAAAGCCAGTCACAAGAAATTCAGCAGATGAGGAAGAACACATCTGCACAAGCCTAGTGTAATGTTCTTCTTTCCTGATTATCCACCACGGTCAGTACAAACCATCTTCCAGATACTTCTGTGTACTGAGGTTCTCTATTGCCCCAGCATAAATGACATAATGATAGGTACCATCTAGTCTCAAATACCCCCTGTGGTTTTCATTAGTGTCATACATTCTGTATAGTCATTAAAGCAATATGCAATTCCCCGAGTGCAAGGAGATATGTCTCTCTATGCTGCAGAGACATATGGATTAATGTTTCTGTGTGCAAAGCACCCTCAAGCTGCCTGGCAAATTCAGCAGTTTTTGAAAACATAGTCTCAGGCCCATCACTTTGCTAAGACAAAGGAGCAGTTATTATACTGGCCCAGTCCCCCGTCAATTCTCTCTCCCCTCAGAGCTATGATAGCACAGCTGTAAGACCCAGTAATCTCGAGAGAATATACTGGATTTGTTTTAAAAGCAACACCTGCAGAAAAATGTGCATGGTAACAACAAAACACCAGCCACATTAGAGCTGCAAATACACATAGCCCACACAGAAACCAACTTAAAGGAGGAGCACAATTGTACACATTGAGTCTTCTTTTGAAGGATTTCAGAGGAGACACATGAGTCTGCCAAGGTAATCCTGCTGATAAATCAGACAACATGAGGGGAGGGGGAAGAGTGATGAAAGAAAGTACAGCACAAAAAGCCCTAGAAACAAAGTAAAATAATTAAACAAAGGAAAATGTTAATCATTTTTTCAATCAACAGATATTTAGGTTCAAGTTCCAAATCTAATATTTGGCACAGCAAAGATGAAACAGTGCTAAAAATGGACCCAGCAGTGAATAGGAAAGTGGCAAACTACTTACTGCTTGTCTTGCTTTAAGAAGAGCTTTTAACTAGCATGTGGGATGCACTTTCTTTCATCTGTATGGATTAATTTCCCCCCACTGGAGAGCTGTCCAGCATTTTTAATAGGGGAAAGAGAAGATCAGCTGTAGCAGGCATTATTCACTAGTAAAACAGGTGTAATCATGTTCATCATTTAAACGTCTTCATCCTATTAGTTTCATAATAAGCTTTTAATGATTTTTTCAATAAAAGACTCAAACACCAAACCCTACAAGTTGGAGAGTGCTCTATTGTCCCGTCAAGCCGTTTTCTGTACCATCGATCGCAAAGATAAAAATCAATCGTAGCTAAGCAGGGTGAAGTTAAAAATAAATTGCATGGATTGATTTCTGTTAAGACCTTTGGTTCCTAGTTAAAAAATAGAAGGAAAAATTATATTTGAACATGGTGTATTTAGCTTCTATGAAAATAGAGGGCTCTAAACTGGGAAATCAAAGTTTAATTTCTCCCCTCCTAAGTTTCACATTAAAAAAAAAAAAAAAAAAAAAAAAAAAAAAAAGAACCAAACCACACAACACTTTTTCCTTTCTTTATTCCTGGGGAAATTTTCTACTTATTTAAGCTAGCAAATTGACAGCTTGAGAACTGAGGTCAGGAATCCATATGAATTGTCAGAATGCCAGCTGTGGCTGCTAGTTGAAATCTACTCACCTGATAACTGAGTACAATTCAGCAAATATACTTATTTAGCCTAGCCTTAAATACCCAATAAACTTTAAACACACACTTATGTCCTACTAAACATAAGCACTCACAAGTTTTCCTTAACAAGCACAGTTAAAACCAGTAATGGTGATAAACTACTACTCTGAGATAAGCTTAGACATATTTAGCTTATCGAATTAGGATTTTTTTTCCCTTCTAAAAAACCTGAAAGAGAAATGTCCCCCCACCCCAGCTCTAATGCTATAAATAATAAATATCTTCCTTTTTACTGAGCCTGATAGAAAAGTTCTCATAAAAGTATCCACTTTGATAAAAATGGAATTTGATTCAGATTTTTTTTTTTAAGGCATTTTCTACAAAAGCCATTTTCCTTCAAACTACTTTCACCTGAAATTTGTGGAGGCACTGTGACTGAGATTCCAGGCATGCAAAAAAGGCAATATTATCCACAGCTTCTATAAGAAGCTAACAGTGATTGTGTGTGAATACTGACAACTGTGTATGTTTTAAGGAGACTTTCTGATGCAAAAGATGACTGAAATGGTTCAACAGCTTTTTGCAGGAGTGTTGGCTCCTCTGAACCAGAGGAATTATTCAGATGTGTATTGTAAGAGTCCCACTCAGCTGCATCATACAACATCTAGAGAAATTCTGGTTTTGCTCATTCTCACTCATGCTAACGAGCAGGCTGAGATGCTGCCCTGCTGTGAACTCTCTGAATTAAGCAAAAGTCTTCTAAGCGTAAAAATACTTCAGAGGGTGAAAGAGAGACAGACACACGATTGGTATCAAAGAACATTTTGGCTTAAACTTTTCACTTTCCATGTGAAATTCCTTCTATCTAAACAAACTGTAGCTGCTCCCACTGCTGCATGTGCAAGCTGTCAGTAACCACCATCTGCTGCTGCTAAAGGGCAGTACCACAGACCCCACCTCATTCGGGATTATAAACCACAGCCAAGACACTTCCCAGCTCCTCTCACAGTCCTTCCTTCCTTCATCACATCAACCAAAAAGAAAAAAAAAAAATGGGACAATTACATGTTCCAGCACAACCTGACATGAAGGAATCCGGAATCAAGAGAGAGCTGTGCAGTTCCCAGGGTTCCCAGGAGGCCGAATCACAAACGAAATGGCACAGAAAGCTGCCAAGAAAGCTTTCCAAGAGGACAAATGGCAGAAGAGGCCAGGTGAGAGACAAGACCTACCTTCTGAATTTCAGCCTGCAGTTAAACACCTTGATAAATTATACAATGGGAGTGGAAAAGGAAGGGGTACCGGTGTTCCCACTCTTCAAAGGCCTTGAAAAGTTATAATGTACTGCCATAGAAAGTGCTGGAAGTCTGAGGTACACTTCAGATTGACTTCAGCTGCATTCTGCTGGTATGGCAGAGTCTGCACCATCCCAGAGAAAAATAAATACATAAAAAACAATCAAGATAGCTATTTATCACCCATGTCTGCACTGACTTACAGCCAGTTCAAAGCAAAAAGGACAAAGTAACCCTGAGGGTCTCCGAACGCTGACAGAGACAGAAGCTTAAGGGAGGAATGGGGACACTGCTAACTGGATGCTGAGCTGGACTGGTATGGCCTCTGGGAGGAAAGCCACACATTGAAGGGTTTACACAAGGTAAACACAAAAAGATAATAGGGAGAGGAAACACATTTTATGAGACCTAAATCTACATCTGGGAAAAAAAAAAAAAAAAAGAAAGGACAATTTTCAGATACCAAATCCTTCCTCACGTCCCTTAGGATCTTGTGAATACGCCCAACTGCTAATTTGTCTCTTTTCTAACTCTGTCAATTCCAACCTCATGGAAAAATACCACCTCTCCCTGTAAACTTTGCCTCATCTCATTAGGCCACCAGTGCTACTGTCAGCAGTCTTCATGTCACATATTCTGAAGGGTCACATCATTATTATTGCTGCTCTCCTCATAGCTAGGAATCTGTGTGAAAATAGTCCTTACATAGGTCTGCACCAGTGTGCTGGGAATCTCAGCAGTCTCTGCTAGCATCCAGGCTCATCCAGCACAGGACTCCAGGCACCCAGCAGAACCACTGAGCTATTGTACCTGAGATAGCTTGCTTATAACCTTTAGGTAACTGGAACTACTTCAACTTAGCAATAATTAGCTCCCTATGGCAGCTGTAGGTCTGTCCACAAGAACACAGCATTCTGCAGAAACCACTGTCCCAAAGCAAAGCTGATTTCCAGTGAATGCACTGTTGTATTCATACCCTGATTAGGAATTCTCAGACCACCACAAATAAGCAACACTGTTAAGACTTTCTTGGCCCAGGCTTTCTTCACCCACTGCAATCAGTGATGACATTTGCTCATGCTTTCTTGCATTTTCACATGAACCTCTTTATCTATACACAGATCATTCCTACTTTTCTCTTCAGTCTTTAAAGAACTAAGTAATACTGATGGTATTTGTTTACTTAGAGAAAAATAACTTTTTCTCCAAACAATGCCTTCTCATTCAAAACAGAATTTCCTGAAAAATAATCTCCATGTTCATTAATGTATTGCATTTCAGACTTCTTTCAGCAACCTGAACAATTCATTTAGAAACCTGGATACAAGACTTGAAAAATATTTTCCCCAGAACTCCCTCTTTGACTTATTTTTACCACAGAAATTGTTCAAAACATCAATACACTAGATTCATACATAAAACAAACAACTATCCCTGACCTCTGGGTTTTATAATGTAAGCTCTCCACATGAGAACAGCAGTTCAGATAGCTGTCAGGAAGTCAAATCTTATAGACAGTTGGAGGTTATCTCTACACCAAAGTTTAGAAAATGTTACTTTCTCAGTAGTGAGTACACAAAGGCACCAGTAAGGAAAGGAGTGGTACAGCTACAGAGAATGGCACATTACAGCCACAGAGAAAGGATGGGTTCCACTGCTGCACAGCTACATAATTGAACACAACTGATACAGACCTTAATGGCAAAGCTGCTCAGCAAATTAGCTCCTTTTTGGTACAGTAAATAAATTCAGACATATTCCAAGGTTTTCTCACAAATAAGTGACCTGCTTTGCAAGCTCTATGAATTAACCATGAAAAATGATGATGAAACTGGCTCCTGGCTACATCAGAGCAATCCCATGAACTGAACGGAAGCTCATACATACAACAGAGGACAGGATTTTCTCTTCATGTATAAATTTATGCAGAATTATCCAATCTTAGTGATGTGATAGGCATCCTTAAATAACTATTGATCAATCAAATAAAAAGTCAATCAATAAATTCAGAGTGATCAACTTCTGTTTTATTCATAAGAATTCTTCCTTCTCCCTCTTAGTAGCTACTTCTTCCTTCCTTCTTCATTACCTTTTACATTTTTCATGATGTGCTATGTTATTTATCTCCTTTGCCTAGTAACCAGTCCTAGTCTTTTCAAACTCTCTTCATGGGCAAGCTTTTTTCAAGCACAGGATCATTCTCATTTTGTTTCTTTGCACTGCAATTCTGCAAGATTCTTTCAGAAGTGCTGCACAACACCATTCCACATGATAAGAAATCGATTTATAACAGCACTATAACATTTTTCATATTCCTCTTTCCCCTATGCATTATGCACCACAGTATCATATTTGCTTTGGGTCCACAGTTATACAGGTTAATACTTCCCAAGAATCTTAGACTACAGGCCTGTTTATCAACTTGATTAGAATGGATATTCACTAGTAAATAAATGTGTACAGATAATCTAAAATGTTAACATCAATAGCTGGGATACATCTTCCCTAATTTTAGTTGTCAAAAAATTAAGAGGTCTTCGCTTAGCTATAGTTAGGTTCCTTCCAATATTAATGAGAAAGGCATATTCAGAGAGACCTATCTCATCCTACAATACATGCAACAGCAGAAGACAAATTTCCCCTGAAGGTCTTGAGCTCTCCACTCCCTTTAGATGAACTCAGACTACTGGTTTAGACTAAAAATCTACTGTCTTCATGATTAAAGTTAAAAGAAATGAGTTCCTCTCTCTACTCCACACATTTCTTCTGATTTGTTCCAGCACAGACAGATCAGAACTCAGGCACCCATCCTTTATGCAGCCATTAAACCTCACCAGGTTCTTAACATTTAATTTGATATTTATTTATTCATCTCTGTCTAATATTTGAAATTCAAAAGACCTGGCTCCCATATTTCTGTCCAAGATTATCCAGACAGAATGATATGCATGAGACGTTACACACACATTGAATCTGACACATCCCATAATAGGCAGCTACATCACATGGCTTGTGAGACTGATGCATCCCGGACATATCAGCACTACTACATATGTATAGAGCAAACACTCTGCACAGGCCATCAACCATATGCTGAACATGGTGGATTTAACACACCTTCAGCTCAGAGAGGTATGTGCTGTGAATCTCAAGTGTCTGCGTGTTACTCACGTACTACATGGACTCAATCCATGCCCAGTTTCTGAGGCCACTTATGACAGGCTGCTGGACAGTCAGAAACCCCACAAGTGCAATGCAAGAAAGAGGATAAGTGATAGACAACCTGTGAAAGGGAGAGTCTCCTGCCCAAAACAGCAGAAATGTTCAGTGTGTATCTTTAACATTTTTTTTAAGTGTGGGTATATGATTTTCACTTCAAACACTCATTAAGCTATAATAAAACATTGCTAAGGACAGTCAAGGCACTTGAAGTATTATGTATGCATACCTCCATGTGCTTGTATACACACAAACACATGCACACACTGCAGTCCTCCCAGATCAGTCCTCCACCTAATTCCAGCAGAGATGTATCAGCCTTCCCATTTAAACTCCCACTTCAAAGAACAATTTCACAATAAACACAGCAGAGCTTCTTAAAATTTGGATGCATTCAAGAAAAATGTTCCCCCAGGAAAGTAAAATAGAAGCTTAACATAACCCAGTCTTGCTCAAAAAGGGAAGCATATGTTTTTTCTGTACCACCTGGATCCAAGCTCCACCTCATCTCATTCCCCCTCTTCAGCATCGGTGATGAGCAGTTAACATAATTGTGTCTGTAATCTCTGCATCTCCTGACCTGGAATCACTGCAGCCTGGCTCCCAGTTTTCACCCAAATGGCAAATCTTCAGGAAGTGTTTTTCCATACCATACTATTCATTCTCACACTTCCACAGGTATGAAATAGGGAGACACGGCCTTGTTCCATACAGCCCATGCATTCTTAGAAAATCTCAAAACCAAGCAGTTTCACATTCAGTTTATGTCACTTTCTCCTCATCTCCAAAACCATCATCAACTAGCTGACAAATTTACAGCCACCTTCCACTTTAAAGTTGCCCTATAACAACTTTTTCCAATCTCTCTGCTATTTTACCTCCCACTGCAAATCTTTATGTGCTTCATTAGCATTACTTGACTGTCAAATCAGCATAAACCTTTCAATTTGTTAAATGATCACTCACACCTTTCCTTTTTCTTTTCTGTTCTCTTCAATTCACATCTAGCTTCTTTATGTTTTCCAAGTAGCCACAATACCAAGTTAGAGCTTCAGTGAAATCCACAGACTTTTATGACTATTGATAAATGAACTTTCAAATATCAGATTCCCCGTGAGAAAAGTGATGAGCAGATAGATCAAATGTTTTATCCAAGACTGCATTGCTAATCTATAGCAGGCAGATATAGACTCCCAGCTCTCATGAGTTACAGTCCCACTAACTTGTCCTAGGATTATGCTTCCTCTCTTGTGCAGAACAAATACTTCACACCAGCAGAATTCATGTCACATTTGTATCAAGCCAACATACCTGGATGAAGATATATTCATCCTGAACAACAAGGGAGCTGATGTCAATGGAGCGCGAAAACGGCCCACTCCTTTTAGTCTCCGAGCATTCCTGGATCCGACAGGTCAAATAGTGGGTGTCTGTAATGGGAGAATACGTACACATGAGGAATGCCCAGGCATGAGCCTATTGTCTGAAAACGTCAGCAGCAGCTCAAAAGAAGGCCTGCGAAGGGAAGTCTTAATCTCATTCCAACTAGCTAGACATTATTGCATGATCTGCCTCCAGCCTTTAAAACTGTAACTGCTCTCTGGACTCAGGAATCCATCACACTTCCACACCCACCATTCCCTTCCCCATTGTGCAAACATCCCTCAGGCAACTGGAGTTCAAACCATAAATGGAGGGTACAAATCATAAATGCATCGGAAAACTGATGACAAGATGATAAGGAGCAAAAGAAGATTTCAAAAGCCACCCAGGTAGAATTTACTGATTCTACAACCCTGCCAGGAATGCTATCCCCATCCTCCCCCTGAAATACCCTAGTCTTGAAGCCTGGTTTTATTTGTGGTGGTAACGCACAAGGAGGGGAAAAAAGCCCAAACCAGCACTATTAAGTTTAACCTATTTTGCTGTGAAAATGACAAACACCTCCCAAAATTAAGTCTTATAGCCAATATAGGCTAGGTATGAAAACACACAGGCATGAAACAGCTAAAGTGTCTCAACAGTGGTTATGTGCACTGCAAGAGGCATCAAATGCTTCTGTCTAGAGTGAAGATGAGAAGATTGTCATACTAATGGAATGCCTTGTCAGTCCTTGGCATTGTTTGAGAGAAGGAACAGGACTGGGAGAAGAACATGAAGACACACAGAAAGTTACTTGGAGTAGCAAGAAGAGACACGCTCACCTCCAGCAAATTGGCAGGAGTTATAGGGGATTAAGCATTATTTAATTCAGGCTGAGAAAGGATCTCATGAAACATAAAACATCAAGGTACTGCGTCTCTGGATGCATATAATCTAAATATGTCATCTCTGTCTTTCAACTGCTCTTTTGAAAACTGCAAATTAGGGAGAAAATGAAAATACGACTTAAGATGACGGCTGCAGTGATAAAGGGTCATATCTTTTACACTGCGGCACTTCTACAAGCTTTTAGATTCACATATTTGTTCAGTTTTCTATAAAGGGTGAGGACAGACCATCAAGGAAGAAAAAAATGAATTTGTAAGGGGTGGGGTGAGCCTGGTGCGGTGATTTTAGCTCACAACTGTGACTTTTAACAATGATCTTGTCAAACTCAGCCAAAACAGATAAAAGGAATGTTTTAAAGGACAGTAACTAGCCTAGTAAATACGCTTACAAGATTCTCCATCCCCTAAAACCTGCTATTGTCCTTAGTTTGTGTATCTCCAGTGACAGTAACGTGGTTCAGTGGAAAGCACTGGGGGGACACAACTGAAATTTTCTGACACTGAGATAACTGCCTTCCCAGATTTAAAGATGAGATTCACAAATTTGCAATTTACCCTTCCGTAGCCTTGTCCCATCCACAGACAAGAATGCAAGAAGAATGCAAATCAGAGGCATTGACAACAAGAATAATAATTTTTAAAAGATAGATTGTCTAAAAGAAGTCACAAACTACTACCAAGCTTTAATCTAATAGAGGTTCATGCCCAATCGCATGACCAAAGGTCCATGTTTAAAGGCTGCAGACCTGGTTCTGGGTTGAGGCATTGGGGATTCAAGGTTAATAAGGACTGCACGGCTGATTCAGAGCAGTCACATAGGTCTGGTACAGTAATGAAAATGTAGTCCCACTGATGACACTAAAGCAGCAGAAACTGTTGCTGGCACCAGCTCAGTGTATGGTGTAAAATATCCAACCCAGAGACTGTGCCAAATAACTGGAGTATTGGAGCTGTGCTTTCTCCCAGCAAGAAATACCAGCAGCAGTAGAAAGGTCGGACTCTAAGCTGGGATAAACTAAGGTTCTTCAGCAACTGACACATACACCCTTGGTCCAGAGCTGCTCTTTACCTCCTCAGCATGGAATCTAAGACACCTTTGAAATGGATAAAAGCAACTTCTCAGAAAACAAGACGGTCTTATATACTGCCATGCTACCCAAAGAGCTCAACAGCCTTGACTTGTTCTTCAAGGTAGCACTAAAATTAGGTGGAACAAAGACGAGAGGTCAGGAGCCATATTTTTAGAAGCTCATTCCCTCTGGTATGTTCTCCCACACAGTCATCCAGATATTCTTATCTCTCCAAAAAGGAGATAATTTGCTGCTGCTGAGTGACAGAATGGGAAGAGGAATAAAAATCTGTCACAAATAAATGCAAATAAATCACAAGTGTTGACATGACAGCTAGCTTCCTGTCTATTGGGAAATGTGTCATTTTGAGTGTCTTACACCAGCAATCAAATATGCTCAAAGAATGGCACTTGATTAATATTCACAAAACGTTGGTGGTAGAGAAAGGGTAACTCACTACCCATTTTCCATTTAGTCTCTTGTTTATTTATTTTCGTATCTTTTACAACACAAGGCTTATGAAAAAAAAACACAGACAAAAAAATTATCTTCAAACGTGTCTGCCTTTGAACACCAAAATAAGTTAAAGTCTTGCTTTTTTTCCTGCTGCCTCACAGAAAATGAAAAATAATTTCCTTTAAAATATGTTTAAAAAAATCAGGTAAAAAATATGACAGCACCCAGTTTACATTTGTGTGTGACTGGAAGCAAGAAACAACCACAAGTCCCTGCTCAAGCTTCTTGAAGGGTATGATACCTTCATGAGCTATGGTCCCAAGAGCACATCTTACCCTATATAGAATGTACAGGGCCTCTCAACAAAAATGTCAGCTAAGAGGGAAAGGGGCATCATAACTTCCAAGCTGTTATCTCCCTCTTCTCTGAAAGGAGTTAATTTTTCAGCCCTGTTTTGCACAGCCACAGGAAAAAGGACAGCTGCAAAGAGGGGTGGGTAGCATGTGCCCAAGCTATGCTTTTAAAGCCTTGCTTACCTTTCACTGGAGATGTATGCCTTAAGGGAAGGTTGGCTTCCATCTGGACATTATTTCCAATTTATATATCATCCCATGCAACACAAGAATTCGAGAGTCTGGGTGTTTTGGTTTGGTTTGGATTTTTTATTATGTTCAACTGCAAAAGGAGTTGAGAAGAGCTCCCTATTTCCTAAACAGACTCAAAAACTCACGCTTATAACCCAACATGCAGCTACTCTCTCAGCCCATCTGTGAATGAAGCAATATGGAGGATTTGGTGCAGCTCACATCCCAGCATCCACACCTCCGCACAAACCCTTGCCACCAACTTGTCTCACTTCGTGTTAGGGAATTACTTCCTCAGATGTGCAGCCATTTTCCCGTTGAGGATCTGAAACACTTCCCCATTGCCAATTAACATAGTTTCTCACCTTGAGAATTTGGAAGTTCATTTTTACCCTTTTTAGAAGTTATAAAACTGAAACAATTTCTTGAAATTTGCAGCCGTAGACTGGTGAAATAAGCCAAGCTACTAAGTCACGACAGCTTTGGTGGGAAGCAGGAGTACAGGAGGCTCTCTCTGGTGAGAAACACTGAAAGGTGTGCATCTCTGAAGGGAGAAACCAAAACAGTCAAACCTGTCACTGTGCTGAAAGCTGCAATGGGCAGACCTATGTGCAGGTTACTGTGACTTACAGAGACACAGGACAGCAAGGTCTGCTCCTCTCTGGCAGCATTAACAAGGCAGCTAACAGCAGGCACAGCCAGCCAGCATGTCTAACAGAGAGAAGGGCAGCTGATGGAAACAAGCTGCATTGGCAGAGTGGCTCAGCTTAAGTCAGGTCCTGGTGCCAGGCAAGACTTGAATCATAAACTGCCAGTGAAGGTTACCAGAGGAGGGGGGAAACAAAAAAACCAAAACTATCTGGCCTCAACAATTTTTCCCCCAAAGGAAAAGAAGATATAGGAATGTTGACAGGACCGTAAATTATTCCCCAGGAACTAGCTACCCTGTTTTATCTTTCTGGTTAGGTTCCCTCTCCCTCCCCCCCTTTTTGCCTTTAATTAAAATACTGTTTATTGCATCATATCTGTGAGTGAGGAGAAGATCATCTCACTGAACACCAAAAAGTTTAAAGTATCTTTCCCAGGAGTGCTGATGAGCACTTGTGTGAGTATATCTGTAATAGTTTTCTTGCATCCAACCCTGTCCTTGCAGTTGTCTGTTACACCCAGGCAGAAGGTATGGTGCACAAGGCTCCTAGATGTTTTTATAATTAAAATATTCAAGCCTATTTTATTATTCTGGTGCAACAGCTCTGCCAAGATGTCAAAAAAAAAACCATGAAAAACTTTATCTGCTACAAAAGACAGAAACAGCTTGAGGTCAGCTAGGCACAGGAATTAGTAACGTCTCACAAATATTTAAGGAGATGAGACACTGGAGCAGACGTTTTTTCAGAGACCCTACCATTCCTAATGACCAGGCAGAGAGAATGCATGAGGCAAGACATCTTGGAGGACAGACAGAGCAGTGAACAAGACTTCTGCCTCCCAGCTCCATGAGCTTTTTGATAGCCCTGTCTCATTTATGGATGAATGAGACTCCAGCATGCCCCACAACCTGTTCCCAGCCACAGAACTTATTTTAGGCCTTAGTATCTGAATCAGTATCAGATAAGTTCTTGACTCCCACTACTCTCAAAAGGAAAAAAAAAAAAAAATCAAGTTCAGAAGTCTAATGCAAAACACCATTTCCCACCCACACTTTTTTTCTTCTTTTTTTTGTTAATAAAAATCATGGAAAAAACCAGAAGGGGAAAGACAAATATCCCCTCTAAAAGAACCACGTACTTATAAAGTGGCCAGGGACATTGAAGGCATGTATTCTTGTTCCTGAACTGAGCTGAGCAATGGGAACACTCAAATGTCTCTGTTAACGCATCAGATAAGTGACAGTCACAAGACTGACCTAAGAGGCATTAAAAATGCCTCCTTCTCCCCATGGCTTGGGGAAAACTTTCATCAGAAGCTTTCTGAACAAGAGGAAGTAACTGCAGAGACCCATTTTTCCAGCAGGTCTAAGTGCCTCAGCCATTTCAGTAAGAACATGAAGGCCCATTTTTTTTACAAAGCCAACTAGAAGGAAAGTTCATCTTCCCATTCCTAAGTACACAGAGCTGTACCATTTCACACCAGGTGAGGCTATAGCTTTGAGGCAGTCGATGTTTTGTAACACAAACTAATACCGTTTTAAGCCTTAGAAACTCTAATTAGAGCAACATGGTTCTTTTGTGCTATTGCTTGGCTGGCAGAGGAGTCATTTTGGTGCTGTCCCCCAAGTAGGTCTCGCCTGTGCCTACTGTCTGCTGGGACAGTGGCTTGCCAGGGGCATGCTTTGCTGACACTACTAGTTTAAGTCTGACTTTCAGTGAAACCCTCAATACCATCAACTGCCAATTTCAAAATGCTGAGTTTATATATTAAAACAAGAACAAACAGTAAACCCCCAAGCAAACAAGACCCAAAGGAAGAGAGTTGTCTGCAAACTAGGGAGACATCTTTCAAATGAAGCACCTAAAGCCTTGACACATCCAATATTCATATAGCTGGGTGAGCAAGTTTAATCTTAGTTTGAAAACAGACTCGATCAGCAGTTTGTTTGCTTACTTGCTTGCTTGCTCTTTTTACTTGCTTTTGGCCACTTCTCCCAGTGTCCCTGCAGCAGCACACAGAGCAGCAGAAGCACTGAAGAAGCCTCCCTACCTTGCCCACCCACCTGCCGACCTGTTTTGCTTTTCTCACATATTCAACAAACAGCTGTCACCCTTGAGCTTTTATTGCCTGGTTATTTATTCAGCTGCCATCACTAAATAGCAGTGGGAGGCCAATGACTGATTTTAGAAGATACACAGCCTCAGAAAAGCCACCCTGACATACAGGAGCTTGTTCACACAGCATCTGGCCTACACAGTGCTTGACTAGAAGAGGGAAAAGTTTGCGATCAACAAAAAAATGAGGCCATTTCCTCCCAGAAATCCTCTATAGCCTCAGTCTTATGCCACTTTTCTACATTGTCCTTGTAGTGTAAAAGGGGCACATGTCCCATTGCTGTGTAGCACTGAGCTGGAGTAAAGCTGGCTCCACCCCAGCAGCTGTAGTTCCCCTGCGAAATACCTAAAACACGTCAGAGAGAGCGGTGGAAAAAGTCAACTTACTTCCAATACTTGTTGTCTTCTTTGCTGGAGGTTAATTACGCACAAATCCATCCTACTGCAAGTGTGGTTAGATTCATTTCAATGACATGTTAAGAGTTGTTTTTTTTTTTCTATCTCTTACTTCAGATCCAGGCACCTTTACAAGGCCTATGTTGTTTTGGTATGGAGCACCTACTCACGTATCACAAGCAAAGCTGAAAAATCCTTTCAATATGAGACAAAGGTTACCCAGGGCATAGAGACCAGAGGAGAAGACTGACTGTAGGCAATTTCTCAGGTTCCCAGGTACATCCTAGCTGTTCTAAAGACCTGGAAATGCACACAGGCTGTACTGTGCAGTGCTAGTAGCCCAGCTCTTTGTGATTCATTCATATGATACCGAAACAGCTAAACAAGGAAAAGAATAGGCAGCTCCTTAGCCCAATAGTCTGTGCTTCTGCCCAGCCTCTTGACAGACACAAGCCCTGCAGCCTCTGAATTTCCCCCCAAGGGCTAAGCATAAGAGTATGCCTCCCATCAAACCCCACAACCCACATATTTCCTGTCAATTAAAATGTAAATGGGAAGACAAAATGAGTGAAGTGAATTTCCATTCCCACTCCCTTTGTGATTGAAAGCCCACTTTTTCAGCATTGGCTGCAGGCACTTACATCCGTCAGCTGTCCGGGCTTCCATGTGCACAAGGTCAGGTTCTTTATCCAAACCAGTCACCGACCTGGAGGGTGAGGAGAGAGACAAAGAGAGAGAGAGAGAGAAGGCAGCCAGTTAGATAAAAGGCTGCAATCAGACAGAGAGAGGGTGAGGGAAAGCAAAACCATTTCAAGTCTACCTTGTGACCCCTGGCATGTAGGTCCCTACCTCCTACCAACTTGTCTCCTTTGTGTTTCTACACAGCCCACTCTCAGGGACCTTTTAAGACAGACATCTTCCCAGGCACTGGTGAGGGAACCTGCCTATCCCCTTCTCTACAAGACCAACACTACAATCATCATTCTTGGGATGGCAAAGTGAGCTGGTTCCAAGATCCTGTAAAGCCAGATCTATGTTAATGCGGAAAGAAAGATCAGGGCACAGAAGCCTCATGCTTATAGACAGCAAATTAAAAAAAGGGTTTTACTTGACTGAATAGTGACATGAGAGACTGAGTTTCCTGATCTGCCCCTGGTTTTATGGGCAATTTTGCTATTGTTTACCTCAGTTTCTCCATCTTCAAAAGAAAAACAATGATGCGCATATGTCTGGTGAAGTTCTGATTAAAAAAAGCAGGAAAGCATTCAGTATTCACCCCACATTCCCATGCCATAGTCCTCGATAATCATGAAACAAGCCATGATAAGTTTGTTTAACCACACTGGTTGAAATCCAAGCACCTTAAGTCAAATATTCCTGTGTGTTGTTATTTTACTCCCTAAAAATGTTTTGCAAGGCACATTACAAAGACAGTTTTCAGTTTTTCCTCCTGGCAGAGAAAAAGTCAAGCCCAGAACAGAAATGTTATTATTAGTGTCCTGGTTGATAAGAATCACTGAGAGATGAACATTTAGTCCTAGCAATGGCTGGCAGGCGAGGAAAAAAAAATCCATAGATGTCCACGTGATTTATGGAGCTGCTTCTCCTGAGTTAACCAAAGGGTTAGATTAAAAAAGGACAATGACAAAAATCAGCTTCTAATTTGGTGGAAGCTGAATTTGATACAGTAGATTGTAAATAATAGATTCCCTCCAAGGCAGCCAACATTCACAATTCCCGAATGTTCTGAAACACTTTTGTCACAATCTTTTGCTGTTTTCATCCTTGGGGCATCAACAGCTAAAACATTAAAAAAAAAATAAAAGAAGATAAAAAGAACAAACAAAATAGAGACGCACTGATACATTTTTGTGGATCTCATGAAAAACATAGCGACTGAAGCAATGAGAAACATACATATGTGCTGGAGTTCAGCTAAGATCAGCCAGTGCTGCAAATGCCAAAACAGCTACATTATGACCTGCTGTGTAGGTAGCTGAAAGTGGCACTGCTTGTTAACTACAGCACTGCATCTATAGTGAGCCCGTTCACAAGACACTGTGAATTGTGGCCAGAAAAACTCAACACAACAAAAAAAGCTACACAGGCAGAGCTTTCATCATTCTACTCCCAGTGAGAAATAGTCTGCTCCTTAATCGCTACCATCAGTTTCAGGGTGATCCCACAAGGAAGAAAGTGCTCTTTGTTATCAGTAATAATGCCAGAACAGGCCTGAGTCCCTGCAACCGTGCAATTATTGGGGTCAAATCTTCCAAATATCTGGACATGGTTAAAAGTGACAGTAGGACAAATAGAAATTCCTTAAAATGTCAGTGAAAAACCTTATGGTGTGCAGCAACATTATTTCACAATATATATAGACAGGACATACATCTTTCTAGTCCATAGCAGAAGTTTTCTTCTTTTTTCCCATAAGCAGCCCTAAATGCTGTAATTTCAGCTCTTCAACAATCATGACCCTCATCTATGACATGTCAATAGGGACAGAGGAACGTGCTTACCTATGTAAGCACATCCTATTATCTAGGTGTCTATCGCAGCTTTAAAGGGAGCAGTAATTTCAGCACTTTCAGGTACAGGTTGGGAAAACATTAGGAACCTGACCCATAGCCCTTCCCAACAGGCTTCCTACTTAAATCCAACCTTCATCCTGGAGCCTACATTTTCTACACACCAGTCTCCTACCCAGAGCCACTTGCTGTGCACTGACACCACAATGCCAGACTGCCCCACCTACTCCCCAACACCTCCTGGGTCCCTCCACTCCAGATGGAGGGGGCACTGTGCCTCCCCCCACAGCAATGGGGTAAACATACTCCTGGCCCAGGTAGTACGAAACATCAGTCTGCCACAACACTGTTCATTTTTAAAGGGTCTGTAAATAGAAGAACCTAAGTATTTTCAAACAAAATCCAAAATACTCTTTACCATTGTATGTCTGCGTATACAAGATCTGTAGATCTACTCATTATGCCTATTAAGTGAGCACCAGGGGATAACAGGAGTCTCCTGAAACATGCCATTCTAGCTTGAAGTTCCTTCCCAGTGCCATCTACTTGTTTCCTTACATAGATTTGATGATGACAAAAAAAGGACCAGCATACAGCACCCCCCTGCTACTCCTCTGCTCACCAAATACCGTACTTCAAGTGGAAAAGCTCACAAAGCAGCCCAAAAGCAAGACAAGATCCTGTAGGCAGATAAGAAGGCTGTGAAGTAATGCATCGGTCATCATTCCCTTTCCCAAACCAAGTTGCTCTCTTACATCAAGAACTCTCAATGTAAAACAAATCCCCAATCACTGCTGTTTCTTCATGCCTCGGCTCACATCTGTTCTCACTGGCAAAGGACACAGCTTTGTTTTGCAGTGCTCTGACTCCTGAATATGGGTCTTTTCAGTAAATGGTCTCTCAACATTAGTCTGGAGAAGTTTACGTGAAGAATACAAAAAAGTTGGGCAGTGGAAAGAGCAAGATGTGAATGCAGGTCCTGGAGCACAGCTGTAAAAACTCACGCACTGACTGCAAAGCTATTCCTTTATCCCATATAGTAACTTCTCTGGTTTTGACAACTCACTACAACAACCTCTCAGGTCTGGCAATACAAGAGCAGCAATGAAACAAGAAGAGACATCTTCACAGCCTTGTGTTTTCTCATACATTGTCTCTTTGAAGAGCATTTGAAGGATGCACTGCTCAAAACTATCTGAGCAACTCAAGTATGATGAGGAGAGACATCACCATCCCCTGACACACCCTTTCCCTTGCATGTTCTCTACAAAGAAGTGGAGCCAAGAGGGAGGGTGGGCTGGCTGGGAAGCGGTTTCATGGTTCTCTGGCTGACAAAAAGCTCTGTTTCAGACCCTTACAAAGACAAGAGTACTTAACAACATTCAGAAGCCTAAGCTCAGCTTGAGAACAGTTTTCCTGCCCCATGGTCACACCTCAGGCTCCATACACAGCTCAGCTCTGTGTTTGGTATGTACACAAACTCCAGAAAGCAAAAACTAAACTAAGTTCCAAAAAATGCACCCAGATGTGCCGCTGCCCAGGATGGCCATAGGGAGGAAAAAAAAGGCGGTCTTGCTGTGAGAAACCATGCTAAATCAACATCCTTCACCATCCCTATTCATTTATCACCACTCGGATGAGAAAATGCTGAGGGGATGCAGGCAGAAGCGACAGGAAAGGTCATTTTTTTCCTGCTGACACATTCCCCAACTGCTGCAAAGGCAGTTTTTGAAATGCGGAGCCTGCAGCCAGTATTGCAGCTGGCACAGGATTGTTGGCCAATTAAGAATTCCAACTACCTCTGAATTCCATTAGGAGGGAAGCAATGGCTACCTTTTCTCTAGCTTCTGCTGCTGCTTTTCCTTTTGTGTTCTCACGGTAGCTCTTGGTTTTCACAAGATCTTTTCTCCTTTATTTTCAGAAGACTATTGTGTGTTCTTGAAAGGTGAAGAACAGATAGGACCCTGGCAAAATCCTTATCTCAATCTCGAGGGAAGAGCATTGTGCACGGATGCACATTTACTAGGCCATTCTGTTAATATTTCATCTCTCACTGGGAGGGAGAGCAAGTTAGAAGGGCAAGAAAAACATACTATTCTGCACTGTAAGTAGCTATTCCTGAAATTATTCTGTATATTATATAGTTCAATATGAAAAATGCTATCATATGCAAAGAAAGAGAAAAAGGAAATACGCAGACTCTCTGGGTTACCTGCCTACTGCACACCTCAGCTCACCATTTCTACCAACTCTACTACCTTTCCACAGAACAAACCATTTTTGCACTTTTTCTACCCATTTTCCAGACATCATGCATTTAACAATGAAGGGCAGCACTGAGATTCAGCTACTCAAGCATTTTATATCAAGAAAGCTGAGCAATTCAGACTGCTTGCTGTTGATCCTTGCTCCCTGAACCATCCATAGCAATAAGAGATGCTCTATTCCTCTATCTCCTGGATCTATTAGCTTGGGGGGTGGAGGTGGGTATCACTGGACATATCACAGCAACATTTGTCTCAAGGATTACAACAAGGTAAAAAAGTCAAGTTACAGAGATCAGCTTTTCAAACTTGGTTTGGAATATGCTGGATTGAGATTTTTGCCAGGGATGTACCTGGTTTACAACCATTCAGGATGGCATTCACCAGCTCTGGCTTTGAAAATAAAATTAAAATTTTTACAGTGGATTGAGACTTTCCCAAGATGCTGACTTGGAAACTCATTTTTGCAGGTTGGGATGTCAAACTGAAGGCAACTGTCACTGCTCATGTAAAGAGACAAGGAAAACAGATGGAGACTACTTTGCAGGATGTTGTGCAGTAGAAAAGGGCTAGAAATGGGAAGGAACAAGGCACATTTATTGTGCAATAACACGTAAAGGGGAAAAAACACATCCTCTTGCTGCAGGCAACTGCAGTCAAATTAGTGGATATTGCCAATTAGTCTGCTGCAATTTTAAATGTATCCTGCCCCAGAAGTGAATAAACACTTCTGTGTGGTACCAGGCAATCAGCGCCTGAGACTAACCCATCCAAGCAACAAAAGGCTGGTGTCTATATGGGCAGATGGGAGCAGAAACTGATCTATATAATTCCTGCTCACCTGATCTAGATCTTTTCACATAGCACCATTGCTAGATTACACACACTTTTTCCAACAGGCAACGGGCTACCTTCTCCATCTGATATGGCAACACATTTGCCTAGCTATCAATAACTGCAGTTATCTTCAGATGGTCAGAGGGATTCTCTGTATTAATCTGTTATTTATTGCAGTCAAACCTAAAAATAGATCCAGCAGGCATTAACTCTGCACATGTAACAGCCAATAAGCACACAAGCTGCATACCTCCCAGACTGACAACATCCCATAAACTCCCCTAGTTAAGAACAGATAAAAATGTTGAACTGTTGCTGGAAAGAATGTGTTTATTAAACACATAAATACAGTACCATTCTCTGTGGCTGAACAAGGGAAGATGCTGCTGGATGGGGTAGGATGTGACGAGGTCTCTGAAGAGTTATGGACAAAATCCCTTTGCACAGCATATTTCAAGTGAAACTTGGAAAAAAAGCTGGGCAGGAAGATACTGTAAGAAAGTGTCTTAGCCAGGTCTCTCGAGCTTTCTGTGTCTTTTCCAGTGCTAATTTCCATGATGCTACAATTCTGGACATCGGCAGAAGTAATTGTTGTGAGACTTCACTTGCAAGATAAGGCAAAAAAATCGCCAAGTGTTTATTCTCAGCTAATTTATTTTCAGCAGTGCCAATCCTTTTTAAAAGGTCCCAATGAATTTTAAGGAGGTATTCTGCCTAGTATCTCAAAGGAAACAAAACTTCACTGCTCACAGCCTCTGCATGTGTTTCCATATGTGTCTCCCTACCTGCATCTCATCCCCACTACCTGTTGAATGTCTAAACCAACTACTTGTATATTCACTCGATTACCGGATCCAGAACTACAAAGCTGCTACACACAGTTGTTTCATGAATACAGCAGGCCAGTAAGAGGAAAGAGGTCCAAATCAATCTTTCCTTGAGGGAAAAGCTGATGTCTAGGCTCAACCATGTCACGGATCACTAGAGAATCCACACCAGAGAGCAGGCTCTGCTGCACGCAGAAACATTTTTTCCTCTTCCCAGTACATAAAAGAATGTAGCTCTTCATTATCACAGAAATTAAGAGCAATGGGAAAGAAATGGCACAAAAGCTGAGAATACCTTTAAGTGATATTTATGAACAAAACAAAGCTGCTGTTGATTCCTGTTTTTTCTTTTCCTTGCACACTAATACCAAAAACTAAGAAGATACAAGTAATTCTGAGTCTAGTTCCCATCTAGTTAATACGTCATAGTCCTTTGAAGTCCTCTGGCATTTCTTCCCCAACCTATACCATAAATCCCAATAAGCATAACCAATTTTTTTGTGAAATAAACTCAAAAAAAGTGTGTGGGTAGAAGGGTGAAGAAACTTACTCACAGACCTGATACGGTTTCAAAGGGGCAGCAGCACAGGCAGGGCATGTGCTGGAGGTGGCATCTTAAATTTCCTGGTGGTACCTAAAATAACTGCTCCTGGGGACTGAGGCTCATGCAGGGAGAAGATCTATCTGCTATGTCAAGCCAGCACTCATAGTGGGTGTGCTCCCAGGTGCAGTCACAGTCCTGCTGCTTACTTATGAACTACACAAGCTACTCCCATGCAGCCTGCTGCTCCTGACTCATCAGTGTACAGCCCATCTGGGCTATATAACAGAAGCCTTGGAGGCTTATCCTAACTGAATAAGAAGCCTTTTTTTACCAAGTCCTAGGAGCACCAGCATCAGGATACGGTGGAAATAATGAAGTATCAGCTCATCAAATTAAGATGTTATTGTCTTGAAGACATCTCTAAGCTTCAGCGGATGACATGACAGGTGGTGATGACAGGTTGCCCAGAGAAGCTGTGGATGCCCCATCCCTGGGGGCATTCAAGACCAGGCTGGATGGGGCCCTGGGCAGCCTGCTCTAGTGGCTGGCAACCCTGCCCCACAGCAGTGGGGTTGAAACTAGATGATCTTTAAGGTCCTTTTCAAGCCAGGCCATTCTACGATTCTGTGATATACCACCAGCTCACTGTCCCACACAAACAGACAGGGATGCTTTGAAGAAGACATTTCTAGAGAGGAAAGAGGGGATTTACCTGGGATTGAAGGTCTGCAAACTTTATGGTGGGTAAGTTTGAAATGTATTCCAACAAAAGGGTTTGATTTTGTTTTGCCTTCTGAAGGAAGGGATACTTTTTGCAGGACACTTTTTATTTTTTTAACTATTCTAGATCTCAAGTCCTTCGAGGAAACAAGAATAAAAGTACACTTTTGGAAACACTAAAAAATGTTTCATTTTTTACTTTGTCTCCTTTTTCATCCTTTTCTTCTCCTACCATCCCTTTATTTTTGGAATAAGAGAGGAAAAGAACAAAAGAATAGGAGAAGCAGAAACCTGAAAAGCAGAAATTATTGTGTACAGAAGTAATTTTGGTGACCAAAATTTAAGCCAAGTTATTGGGGAGGTGGGAAATCCACTCAAGAGGAATAGTTCCTTCTACTTAACCGAAAGTCTTTGTTCCAAATGGAAAATTTTGGAGGAGACAGTTTGCAGGAAGTGGAGAGTGGAAGGGTGGGTAGAGTCGTGTGTGGTTTTTTTCAGCTTTTTGAAGTGGAGAGTGGAAGGGTGGGTAGAGTCGTGTGTGGTTTTTTTCAGCTTTTTGGAAAAAAAAAAATAAAAAGGAAATGACATTTTCTAGCCACCTGTGCTTTGCACAGATATGTGAAACTCAAGCAAAGAGGTTTTGTTTTTCTTCCAAGACTGATCACTGACTTATTGAGTGACTTTCATCTCTTTCCCTGCATTTGGTTTAAAATTAGTTTAGTGCCTACTACATTACAAAGCCCAGTTAATTTATGTTTGCCCAGTGCTTGGCTACTGTCCTTTGAAAATCACGTAGATGGGGAATTGTTATAGATTATTGCTTTGGGTTTTCAGAAAACATGAATCAGCCCTACTTCTGACCATTTTAGAAAAGCAAAGTACATGCTCAAAGAAGCCCATAGCTCAGCTCCTCAGTCCTGCAGCCAAGGACTTCACTGGAGTTGCTGTTTCCCTCCCTGGAAGGGAATGTTTAGAAGACTCATAACATTCCTTTGAATTTGTCTAGTAGCAAAAGTATCTTAAACATGACTTGTTTAAGTAATGTTTTACACCAAAATAAGGATTCTCAGTTCATCGTGTTTTCAGTTTGTATGAACATTTTCTGACTGAAATTATGACATGTCTGAAATGCTAAGGCTCAGTGATTCAGCTATTAGCAGAGTCCTAAACAGAATATAGTGCCTCTGAAAAGCTTCAGAGTGAGAGCATCATTTAATAAATGAATGCAGCAGTAGATTAATAAAAATAAAACTTAAATTGTCCAAACAGGGGATGCCAGTATGAAACTTGGCACAGGCAAAATATATAGGATATGCTGATGAGCCCCATATGCCTGTGGGCATTGTACATTGTATTAATTAAGGAAGGATGAGTCTCCACATTCCCTGTTGCAGAGTATTGTGAAGAATCACCCTGGTATAACATCTAACATTCTCTAATTAAATTTGTAGTTCAGTTTATGCATTTTGGAAAAAGGCAATGTGAAAAACTAAATTTCTGTCAAAAACCTTTTGTGACAGTTATTTCTCTTCATTTCAGATGTAAACCCAAAGAAAACAAATGGCTTATTTCATTCTTTGACTTTTAACTATCCTCCTGGAAAGGAAGAGAGAGGAAAGAAAAAGGGGAATGAGAAGACAGATGAGAATGAACTACTCTGTTCTGGACCAGCAAGCATAAATGCATCAATGTGTCTCCTTGTCCAAAGAAATCACACTCAATTAGCCACTGAGAGTGAGATGCTCATTTGTCCCAACATCCATAAGAGGAAAAGACAAAGAAGGAGGAAACAAAAAGGATTCTGGCAGCAGGCAGATACGCAAAGACAGGCTCTGTCTGCAGAAACAGCAAGACTGCATGGTTATGATGGGTAAAAGCAATGGTGACAGAACGTCTGCAGTTTACCCTGCATCTTGTGACAACACAGGTTTGTATTCAGAACAGAAGTATCCCCACAGACAGAATGAAGAGGAGATGAATAAAATGGCCACAGCCACTTGCAGGTCTCTCCTTCGGTAAAAGAATGACACTGTAGCAGGAAAGACCAGAGAAACCATAGAGCTCTAGTGGGTTCTGTTGCTTCAAGTCAGATGGATGCACCAACAATAAGGAGACAAGGCTGCCCAAGAGGCTGAGCACTAGATGCACTCCCAGCTCTTCACAACAGCGGAGTCCCAAAGGATCCCCATCCTCAAAGCATTACCCTTTCCATGTAAGAAAGCTCAGGGCAGAATGCTGCAATGGGAGTTTGTGCTACCCACGCGTCAAGAAGGAAAGATGCATGGTCAAGCTGTAGGTAAATCAAGAGTTTTTCTTTATAGGGCTCTTAATCTGTTCTGTTGTTACAGATAAACAGTAAAAGGAAAGAAACAAGGCCATCTGGAAAGTAACACCCTGCTGTTTTCTAGCCTTGAGCCAAATTACAAAGTGTCAATGCACTGTTCAAATCTAATGATTTGTAAAAAAAAAAAAAAAATTCTAGAGAAACTACAGCAGATCTAGAAAGGGCTTTAGGGAGTAACTATTACAGATTACCCCTAAAATCAATATTATAAATCAATATTATCATGGAATATATCTCCTTCCCTCAAAGCTTTTCAATCAAAACCTGAAAACCAAAAATATTGTGAGCAAAACCTAAGAAACTTTCTGCACCCTTTGGCCAAAAACCTAGCAGGGTTTTGTGGTTGTTTTTCTTTATTTTTTCCAATAGAAAGCAGAATTTTCTTTTACGGGAGAAAACCCAGATTTACAGCAATCAGCTCTGAAAACTACAGGTGTTATTTATTATTTCCTCAGTCTTCGCTGGCAATCACAGGTCAGTATGTTTCTCTCTCTCAAACTCAGCTGCAGAACTTCTGATACTTCACTAAACATGGAAATGTGCCTGCATCCTGCTTTTATTGCCTTCTGCCTAGTGAAGGACAATTATTGGTGAGATAATTACAGAGCTACGATAACCACTGTTATCTCCTATTCCAATTAGCTCACTACAAATATGCAAGCAAAACAGCCTCATTCACTGGTGTCCCATCCTTGTTCTGTATATGATCAGCAAGAGGCAAGTTACTGAATCAACATTATTTAAAAGAACCTGTAGTGCAGCTAATAAGATACTCCTTCCCACTCTTACGTTCTGATGTAGCTTCATGCTCACTGTGCTTAACAATAGCAGAATTAAGCTCATCTCATTCTATGGAGGAGGCTCAGGGGAATGCCAGGGTATGAAAGGACGGGAGTTTCAATTTCTTCTCTTGCCGAGAATGAATTCTGCCTCATATAACTGCTGATGAATTGTCGTTTTAAGAGAGTTTGTTAATTTCCAACAGGCAGAAGGCATAAAGAGGGACCTCCTTATCTTTAATGGATGTTTTTGAGCGACACAAATGGCTCACGTTTAAATGAATGCAGAAACATCTTGTCTGTTTTGCCATGATAAGACTATTCTTTCTGCACAGCACGGGTTCAGCTCCTTCTCTTAAATAAAAAAAAAACAAAACTGGTTTTGTTCAGCTTAATGGCAGGCAAACTTCCAAAGGTTTAGAGGCAGAAGTCAGTTCAGGGAAATTAACTGGAATTTATCTGGGTCCTTCTTGATCTCAAGAAAAGCTACCTGAAGAGCTTTGAGGTATGGCTGAAAAATCTAGTTTCCAGCAAAAATGATCCCTGATAGTATCGATGTACTTGCTGAGGATAAATTCTCCATTAGACTGCAACTTCCTCCAATGCAAGAATGCTTCCATTCCCAGCTGCTGTAAAGAAACAAGCTATAAGAACCTATGCAAAGGTGCATTTCTGGAAATCCAAACAGGCCATCTGGGATGAGGTGTAGGGCAGCAGGAAGGCTCAGTCCAGGAAAGATGTTTGGCTCTCTGATGTCAGCAGGTGCTTTGCTACTGAAGGAAATGGCCAGAAAATTGTGTCCACAATCAGAGTATGTGAAAAGGCCATTCCTCAACTTCTCAGAACAGTGGTGATTTTTAAAACAACTCAAAGATTTCTTTGAGAGTCATCTAAAAGCAAGAAGGGTTCTCTCCCACAATGAAAATTTGCCCAGAAATAGAGGTATAGAAAAAAGCCAAAACCTAAGCCAAATCCTACACAAAAAAAGCGGGAGAGTATTCCTTGCTAGCCAGAGAGCACAAAATATACTACTGTCAACCCAGCAGCCAAGCTTTTTATTAGGTTTGCCAAACTATGACAGTATGGGAGATCCTCACATGCCTCAGGGAGATGCATTATTCAATATACTAATTAGAAGACTGACTTTCATCACTGCTTCCTACAAAATATCATTAAGAATTACTCTGGGACTGTAACTGACAGACTGAAATTAATTTGTGTTTGAGTTCATGTGTATCAGGGAGGGACAGAATGAAGTCAGCCCAAGCAGGCTGCACAAGTCTCCAGTACAGCATTTATTTAAGTTTCCAGCATCGGCCTGTGAAACACAGTGATGAAGTTCAGACATCTTGTTCCTACTGTATGAGAAGGAAACAGATCTTCCACGTCGAGACAGACGTGGCACTGGGATCCAGTACAAGGATCTATCTTAATTGAGGGAAAATATTCAACAAATCCCTTCTTAGGTCTTTCTTACTAGTGGTTTATCTGGTTTGTTCCAGTCTCAGACACTTAGTCACAAGAGAGCAAGGGGGATTATAAAGTGATCCAAGATTAGCAAGGTGGGGTCTATGCGGCCTCTCTAAAGCGGTCCTGCAGGGTTTCCCAGAGACAGAAAGTGAAGGATTTCCTGGGGTCACTGAGGATTTTATACACTTAGATATCTATGAAATCTATCACAATGTTCCTGGAAGAACACTTGGCAACCTGCAGTTGAAAAACAGGATAGGACTAAGTTTAGGAAAAAAACATACGTATGGACAAAAGCAAAATCTAAAACTTATAAAGGTTTATCAAACTTTGTTGATCACCCGTATAAGCTACTGATCACAGTTATAAAGAATATCACAAGCATACTGAACATCTGACTTGCATATTAGGAACCAATATCTGCTCTGTGTCACAAAAGCCCAAGATAGGAATAGGAGTCAAACACTTTTTTTTTCAGACAGCACTCTTTCCCTGCTTTAACTTTAAAAGCTCATATATTGCAAAATGAGATTTTATTCCAATTTTAAAATAACTTTAAAAAAAAATCAAAAAAATGTCAATAACTTCAGGATGTTCCTTTGTCCAATTTTTTGAGAGAAACATTTTGATAATGTTTACATGATTTCTAAAATATCTTTATTAACTTCAGACTTTTTCAACAAAAATAAACACTATTTCAGCCAATAAAAAGTATCCAACTATATATCCAGGTTCTGTTTCTGTATCTGCCGTCAATTTACAGTGTAATCACAAGCTAGTCAGCTACAACCCAGTGTTTGGAAACATTAAATATCTACAGTGCCAACTGCACTAATTGTAGGCACATAAAACTAAAAGAAAATCCCTAAAATCACAGTTCCCCACTTGCCCATCTTTCAAGGGAAAAAGAAAATACAGTTGGTCTTTTTATCACCATGGTGTTGTGATCTCTAACTAACGTGTTTTTACAAGGAAATCTTCCAATATATCCCAAGAACTTTTAAGAAGGTCTCATATCTCCTGAACTCTTAGTACAGAGCTTAAGGCTAGAGTTTGAAAGTTTTGGCCTTGGTCTCATACTGTTCATGATCGTGGTGGCTTAAGGAGTAAATTCCAAATTTATGTTAGCATGACGCTCTGGCAGAGAAATCTTTCCTGGGTGTTCTCACCTACAGGGCATGGGAAGCAAGTCCCTTAACACAGGCAATTGAGTCATTAGCCCACAGGAGCCTTCAGTAATAGGTCCCTGTCCAGTTCTTCATGTGCAGTCTGTGTGAATAGCTACTAGATATATATGCCTCAATTATGTTACAGGCGGAGTTACCCACGGTTGCCAAACTGGAATTATTCCTTTTATCCACAGCTCCGTGTACAGTATGGTATTACTTCTGAAAAACTCTAATGCAGGATTACTTAATAGTCAATTTGACATTTATAAGACTATGTTTTCTTAACACTACACTTGGCTGTAAAAAATCAGGCAATGTTTCCCCAGCACTATGCAATGGCACCATCTGGTAGTTAATGACTAGTGAGATTTATGGGAGAGACAGGCACATATTTGACTGTTTCATTGCTGGCAAACTAGTCAAGTAAAGGTAACCTTTAAAGGTAACTGCTGAAACAGTCTGTGTGGACCCAAACTGGCACTGGGATTAGGAAATGTCAGTGCTGTCACAGAGATGAGGAAATGAAAACAGACACAAACCTCTGCCCAACTGCAGATCCAAGCCCAGCTCATAACCTTTTGAAAAACTGAGTTAAATCCCTTACCTTCTGCTAAATTACTCTCAGATATCCAAACCAAACTCTGCTTAGTCTTCATGAAATTCAAGCTGCAAATAAATAGAAATACACTGGCTAAAACTGGTCACTGTTCCTATCCAAAATCATGACCAAAAGGACTGAAAACCTTGCCCTCAAGAGACAAAATTTGCTGGCTCATGCCTCAAACAACTGTGGCAGAAAAGCACTAACTCGGAAGCATAGCCTAAGGGGATGCACAGCCTCTTCCCTTCTCCCAGTATAACCATACTCTGTTCCCGTCTCCTGATTTTTAGTCTCTGAAGTTCAAAACTACTGTGGCTGGCATTCACGGATACCAAAACAACCAGAAACTTGTGTGGTTACTACAGAAAGAGAAAAAAGCAAAATTCTGTGGAGACTCAGTGAAGGAATCAGCAGTGTATTTGAGAGCTGCTTGTCACACCACATTATCCCTGTCTGCAGACACAAGCACTGTTCCTTGAAGCTGGGCTAGTGCACATCCTATTTTCCTCCTCCTGATATCTCTCCTCTCCCATCTTGTTGGTGTTTTCTGCCCAGCTTTCATCGCTAATGTGTATATCAGTGCCTCTTACTGACTAGGCTCTATACTGGGCACTTACTTCAGTGCTCCAAATATCCCTGTAGCCATCAGAAATGCTGTGCGGATTTCTCCCTCTCTTCCCCATAAATGGGTTTTCCCCACTTTTCTACTCCCAGGCTTTGGCAGAATCACCCAAAGTCCCAGAGAACATCTTTAAAAAAATAGAGAGAAGGGTAAATGTCTAGATGTACCAGGCAAAAAAAAAATAATGGAAAATGGTCCCACATCCACCACTTCAGTGATGACAGGAGGCAGGAAATGTGAATGAGTCCCCCAGCAAAGAACAGGCCAGGGAGACCCTAAGAAAGGGGGTGGGTGTCCCAAGGAATATAGTTCTGTCCTCTGCAAAATATGGCAATCCCTGTGTCTGCTCAGCAAACGTAGACAGGGTCTCCAAAGACTGATGGGCAGGGGATAATATTCACAGCCTTTATTAGCCAGAAAAACATGGGTCACCTTGTGGAACTCCACATTTTAAATACTTAAGCCATAATAATATAAAAGGACTTAATATGTCACTAAAGCATCTTTTAACTTTCTAGTGCCTTTCACCCTCTTAATCCGTTGCTGTAGCACCTGGTACCACAATATCTGAGTACTTCACCCACTACTTGGGGGGGTAACAAAGCAGTGTCAACTTCAGTCACCCAAGACGACATGGAAAAGCTGTGGTCAAGCAAAGTCCTGAACAAGGCTTGGTGAATGCTCCGTTAATAAAAGTGTCCCACCCATCTGCTTAGTCTTGTCCCACCACAGGAAAAGGCAGAGACAGTAAAGCAACTTAAGGAACAGAGAGAGTACCTAGTCAGCTCAGCACACACCATGTGTTTTACAGATGAGGAAACTTCCCGAACATTTCTACAGTACAAAATATGGGCTGTATTTTTTATATCCCTCCACATGACAGCACAGTTGTCTAAGTTACAGTGAGAGAAAATGAACAGAGCCCAGAGAGAGCTGCAGAAATATGTTTTAAAAGAAAAGAACATTAAATAGGTCTTTAACAAACTTTGCACCCATGCTGGTTCCAGTTATCCTGACTAATTTCTGAGTGATGAGTGGTCTCGGAATTTCTGTATCACATTAGCGTAAGCTCCTATTTCCAGCCTTACAGAATCCTAAGTTATTAAAATCTCTGAGGCCAAGGCATGTGGGAGCCAAATTTGAATGCCTGTACTCACATCAAGTAACACATTCTGTTCAAGCTCTGCCACTGTCATCAGTGGGTGGTGTAGCTAACAAATGAATCACTACTACAGAAGTAGAGCTTTCAAATCCTAGTTTTTACAAATATGAGTGGCCCAGAGGCAAATCTCAGTTCATGCATAGACTTTGAGCTGGCCACAGGAACTGATAAGAGATGTCCCGTCAACTGTAGGACATGTGCTATCTATATGGGATTAGAACACAAAACTACAAGCCAGCGATTAGCACCAACATCTGTGACTAAGGAAGCTGAAGACAAGAGCCAGGATACAAAGCCCCAGATCAGGACTGAATCTTAGGACTGTTTGTGACCACAAATGCTGCCTGACAGAGCTACAGCAAAATGCACAGAGTGACTTCTGTGTTCATGACTAACAGAGAGGTCTTGCTCACTCTGCTGAGTGAAAATTCACATCCTAGCCTCATGAGTTCTGATGCAACCGTAATTTTCTCCTGGCCTTAAAGTCTCCATACCTGAGCTCTCTCAGGGAAGTTATAATTATTTGAAAAGGTCTTGGAGAGAAAAATAAGACCTCTCTCTGTCAGGCTGACTGATCCCATGAACCACGTGATGATTAGTCTTCACAAGCCCACTCACAGCAGCCCGAGAGATAAAAGTCATGCTTTGAAAGCAAAAATATTTGACAAAGGTTGCCCCAGATAAAGCCAGCTGCATTCAAATCAGATGAAGACAGTCCCATTTGATGAAGGATGAGCACCTGAGCCTCTACTAATAAACAATGCAAAGGAGCACAAACGAGCAGCTACCTCTGATTTTGGCATCTCCTTGCCATTATTATTTCACCTTTCATGTAAGTTTTAATTAAGAGGTTAGATAATGTAGTATTTGATAGGCTGATGAACTCTAAAGACTAGTGGTTCATGTCCCTCTGAAACTTACAGCTATACCCACTTTCTCCATCTTTCATAGCCTAATAAAAATAAATCACCAAATACCCAAGGCTGAAGTGTTCTCCTTACATTTCTTTTTCTGTACATATCTTACAAACCAGAGCCTGTAAGCCATCACAGTTTGCAGCCTTAAAAAGAAAGAAAGGAAAAAAGAAAGAAATCAGACAGCTAAGGGGAGTTATTATGTTCCAAAATTTAAACACCTCTGACCCCTGCACTATGGATTGGTTCAAATCTCTCTCACTCTGGGAAAAATGTAATTGACTCTCTTGGAAATTTATTGTCAATGGGATTCCACTGTTTCTGAACAGAATAAAGATTTCTAGGTCTATGCCATATGAGTTTTAACTACAGAAGACTTCCATGTTTTCTAAAAGAAAGAGACACTGGAAAGAGGCTTTATTATGCAACCGAAAGACTGTATGAAAAAATAGGTATATTACGTAAAACAAAATACAGCTTTGGGTGTCAAATCGACAAAGACAAACAGGCAACTTCCATCAACCATTATTATACAAAAGTAGAAAATAAAACACAACACCAAAGCCTCTCCCTTAGAAAGAGATTCCACTTTGTTCCCAAGTCAGCTCAGCCCTTGCACTTTAGCCTCCAAGAAAGCCTCTCCCCCCTAAGTTCAAATGTGCTATTTGAAGGGTAGGGTACGAGTATCCCATAGGACCAGGCCTTCTACTCTATAGAATAATACACCTGGAGAGGATCTACACTCACCTTTGTCATGTGCACCTAGCATGAATAGTGAAATCAAAGGATTTTGGATAGTTAAGTCTATCAACTACCTGACACCAGAACCAGGAGAATGTAACCACTTTTCATTCACTATGGAAATGTGAAACAGTAACATGGTCAGACAAGGTTCTAGGTCTTTGATACATTTTTCAGGTCTGTGTGACTTAGGATCTTCTTACCTGTCTAAAATCCACAGGTACACTACGGGAAATCTCCAGACTTGGTGCTAAAGAGCCACATCTAGCTTGTGGGAATCTAAAGCTGCTTAGAGGGATTTGCAGAAGGACCTAGAGAATTTGAAAATCCCATGAGGTGTCTATCTCCACCACAAGGTGTGAAAATATTGCAAATCCAGACTATAGGTATTTGGGGCCTGGATTCCAGCTACCTTTAATGACGCACCAGAATTTCTATGATAATTTGACTCTAAGAGATATACATCAGGCTTTGCAATTGGAAGTCAATTTTTAAGTCATCAAAATCCTTTCTTATTTTTAACCATTTAAAATAAGAGCCTATGGTTCCTTAATATTAAGGGTTTTTTTGACCTTAAGGACTGGGCATTTCTTTTAACTCTTCACAGATTCTGTAAATGAGCACCTTTACAGATTCACACACACACCATCATCTGGCATGTAGCGTTAAGAATCTGATTCAAGCCCCAAATCCTAGATTTGACTACAGAAGAATATTGCTGAGTTTTTTCTTTCTCTAAAGTCAATTCTTGGGCCTTTACATGGTGAAGAGAAGTTTGGAAAAGCAGCATCTGAAACGGAGGAGCCTGGAGACAGGAACTAAATTTGTTTAATCATCTGCTTTTAAGACACTCTCCCAATTTTGGAGGCTGACACTTGGGAAATGGAAAGGAAGATAGTCACAAAGCAGATTTTTAGCAAACTGTTTGCAGATCCTGGGCTCTCACCACTTAGTAGAAAGAAACTGTCTCCCCAGAGAGTGATTCAAAGCAGAATCTGATTCACCCATTCTCCCAATGGTTGCATGAGGAGACTGGTCAGAGCGGCTGGCTTGGCACGAAAACTGTATGATCTAAAGTAGCTCTCAGAAGGGTTGAAAAATAGGAGTTCTAATGATCATAGCTTTGTAATTGAAGCACTGGGTAGTTTCTCTGTGTTACTTGAAGTAGGTATATAACAAAGAAGCAGGAGTTCTGCAATTATCAAGAGACTTGTACACACTTGTACAAGACACCACTGTTATCAGACAAGAAAGGGTTACAAACATGGAGACTACAGCACTGAAAGATACCTACTATGGACTGAGTATATAACATTGATGATGACCAAAACCAAGAGTACACTTAATGTTCAGATAAAGCAACCAGTCTCTTCAAGTTAGATGCCCTTCTCCCCTCCATGACCTGCCCAAGCCAAGCAAAGCCTGAGGGTACAACTCACCAGTAAAACCTGTTTGGAGTGATCCGCTCCTGCATGAGATGCCATTTCCTTCCAAAGTCCATGGAGCTGTACAGCTGAAAGACAGAGAGAGAGGAAGTATAAACTTTCATGAAAAAGAAGAAGGATCAACATTAAATAAAGTATTAAAATCAGCTCAGATGAAAGAACAGGAATGGATTGTCCTGCACAATTATCATCAGCCTCACTGCCAGGGAAAGCTAACAAAGTAATCTCCTCCCCTCACATTTAGCCAAGACTGAGCTCCTGAGACTCAAAAGCACATTGCCTCTTCAAAAACCTTTTAGAACACTTTTGTGCTTCCTGATTTCAGCTGTCGACACATTTGCTTTGACTGCCATATGACAAAGCTGGCAGTCTCCTGGCTTTTTCAGCCCAACAGGAAGCAGGTGATTGATGACACGTAAATTCCTAACATTAAATAGAATAGAGAAACAAATTAGTTAACATGGCTATGATGTGGTAGGTAGTGACTCTATGCTCAAGGTCATCCTATGATTCATTTTTATGGTGGATTACATCTCTTTTCTGTGTGGGAAAGAAAAGGAAATCGCTCCTAATTTACAACTTCAATGTTCAGAACAAGGTCTAAATTTTGAGATAAGTTAGAAATCAATCTATTCATTAGTTAAACATCAAAGATAGTGAAGCGGCTCATCCTGAAAGACAAATTTCCAATCTAATAATTGCTTTGAGTCTTTCTGGCTAACAAACGGCGCAGTTGTAACGTAACCAAATTTCCAAGCAACTCCACACTAAGTAGCAGACATAGGTTTGCATCATACATATCACAGTACCAGGTACTTAATACAACAAAAACTATTCTCCATATAATTAGTTTATTACCCACAATCCACTCACTCATAATCAAAGCATATGTAAGCTCCTTTTCTACAACTTTGAGCAAGTTCAGTTCTTCAGGAAAAAAAAAATACACTCTGAGAAAGAACTACTCTGTTTTACAGCTAGATCACAGAGAAATAAACAGTAGGCAGTGTTTTGAACAAAATTCCAAATAAATTTAACCTGAAATAAATTCTGGCTTAATAAAATAAGTGTTGATTGCAGGCTAAGGAGGTAGATAACAGAGCTGGAAAACTTAAACATTTGCAGTAGCCAAATTTAGGTCCTGGAAAACTATATCGTTTGAGTAAAGGTCCTGCATTTGATTTTGCGTAATTGGATTTACAAATCAGAGGCAGGTCCACATTCAGCTTAGAAGGGTTCACAACCTAGTGTTGTGTACTATGACACAGCTATGATGGCTAGCTAAGTGTGACTGTGAAGATAAACTACATGTCCTTGCACTGAATGTTGAACTTTTTTGAATGGGCAGTATCTTTAACCACAGAGATCCAGCAGCCACATCAGAGCTGGATCATGGAACAATGTACAAAGGTGATTGGAAAGGGCTGTCTGAGCAGTGTCCAAAGCCTGACGCAGCTGATTAATTCTTAGTTTGTTTGTACTCAACTACACAAACAAACCACTGTATAGCTAGCAAAGGAAACTCAAAAACTGAAATTCAGACCCCATCAAGTATCTAATGCAATTGGTATGTGTAAAGAAAAAAAAAAAAAATCTGTTCTTTGCATTTATCCCAACAGGAAGTCTAGTTTCTACTAATGATAGCTCAAGCTGCCAGTGAAAAAAACACATCAGGGATAAAGAGATGGAAGCAGGCATCCTCCGATCTTCACATCAAAATGGGCAGTTATGCAGACTTGACTCCAGCCAACACCACTGGGCTTCTGGTAAGAAAAGACTTTTTCCCCACATTCTTCAGGAAATCAGACATGATCTGAGTATTCTGATTTGGCAGCATTGCTTTGTCACTGTCACTAGATAGGGTAAGACACTGCACTAAAAGCCCACATTGTCTGGCCTTCTTTGCTTTTCTGGTCAACCAATCACAGTGACAGTCTGAAAAAACTCAGTAGAGAATCCTCTGTCCCAAAAGGAATATAAAAATAAATAAAGAAATAAATAAAATAAAACATTTCTTATCTTTTTTAATTAAAGAAGCCAGGAAAATAAAATTCCTTCTCTACATTTGAGGACAGGCTTCGCAAATGTTTATTCAAACAGTATCACATCCTTCCTTCTAAAGGAACATCATGATTTTTAGAAACAGTAATTGAAAATCCACACTCCAAGAGTCAAAACTCTAAAGCGCTACAAGTCTGCCTTGAGGCCAGCACGGTACCTGCCAGAAATATTCCTTGAGCCATTTGACACAGTTTTACACATACAAGGAACTCTGCACACAGACTGAGTTGCATCACGTGCATCAAACAACTTGGCTATCCTTTCCACTTCCTGACCACAAGTACAACTTGCAGATTGAGCCGTGGTGCTCTATAAATCAGGGGCTCCAGGCAGCTCAGCCTCAGTTAACTCCCATTCACAAGAAAGTGCAAGTCGGACTAACATCCTTATTGTACTCTGCAATGGATTAACCATTCTCACCATGAGAGGAAAGGATTAGCAAAATACATCCATTTCCTTAGATTCTCTTTTATCTTTTGCCCCTAGCATTTCCTTTTCTTTTGCAGCTGCATAACAGCAGTATCTACAGATAGCTCAGTGACATGAAGCACAATCTCTTTCTAACTACTCACCTCTCCCACAGTGCTTCATTCAGGGAGCATCCTTCTCTCTATCAAGTTAAAAACCAGAGACCAGCTACTGAGTAATTTTCTCACCCTCCCCACCCCCCCCCCTTTCCATTAAAGCTCAGACTGAGTGATGGCAGAACAATTAAATTGAACTTGCAGCCTTTAGGTGATTTCAGATAAAGAGATAAGGAGGATATTATTCAGTTAAAGAACTTTTATTTATTTATTCACCTACTTATTCTAGGCATCCACTTGAATTTTAACCAGATGATTGAGTCTTAAAGCTATATAACAAATTCCTGAAAGGTCTTTCTGGTCCAGTTAACTTTTATAGTATTATTTACAGATGCAAATGTAAAGGTTAATGTTGAATTACCAAATAAAAACATAAAATAGTTTCCCAGTGTGCCTTAAAATTGAATTTATATATATATATATAGACACACCCCCTTTTTGTTTATCCACCTTCACAGAAGAGATGCTTTTAAAAGAGACAACAATTTTAGTAGCAAGTTCAGAAGATTTCAATAGAGATTAATTTGTCCTAAGGCTGAACATTAAGCAATGGAAAGAAATGAGTTTTGTTTGCTGCCAAGATTTTCCCTTTTTAAAGCTTTGCTCTGTCTCTAGTGACAAGTAATCTCTGGTATCTCCACCTCCCAGAGCACTCCAACACATTGGTTCAAGAGGGATGGGCTTCAGTGTACCACGAGCATGTCCTGTGAGGGTACACCCATTCTTCAACCTCCTTGTGCTATGTGACTTGCTCTGTTGAATTAAAAATTAAGACTGTTATGGGCCTTTATGTTTTTATGGACTGGTCTTGTGCCTTAACACAGCTGAAGTGTGGCACATGGAGGACTTGACTAAGGAACCCAAAACATAAGGACAAAGTCCTGGCTCAAGGGAAGGGTGACAAAACTCATTTTTTAACATGGAAATAGAATCCTTCATCTACCACAGAGGTACTTCATTAAACACAGTTACAGCACTCAGACGACCCCAGCAACCTCTGCACCTGTTTCAGTGGACAGGTTTGAGGAGCCTCCTGAAAGCTCTGGTGCTTTTGAGAACAAACACACAATGTTCAAGTTCCCTACTGAGCCCATCTGAATGATGTTTATGAATCTCATTGACCCTTGCAGCAGACAACAGGCATGACCCTAGAATTCCTTCTTGCCCACAGACTGGCATGCAACACTGCCACAGCACAGATGGGATTTAGAAAGGTGAAGGGGCCAGCATTGCATATGAATAATTTCTGATGTGCTCTCAGGCCTGCGGAAGAACCTACAGCATTATCCTGAAAGTATCAGCCTGGTCACACTAGCAGGATCCAAGAGCAGCTCTGTTTTCACACATGGCTTTAAGGTCAACCCAGCTCAGAAGTATAGATGTAGTCTTTGAGAATGGGTACTGAGCACTGAAGAAATTCTGGCTACACTCAGGAACCTAGTTAGATCTATCATTAAAAATACAAAAGGCCATACATCAAGAAGGTAAATAGCAAATATTTATCCAAACAGCACCACAATTCTCCACACTCAAGGACTGTAGCATCAGGTGTATCACGTCCACCAATACAGTCCTGTGTTTTACCAAGAACATACAATCAGTGAGAGGAAAGACCTTGGCAGCCCAAGTGATATGTAACTTTATTCCACCACAGGCCAAAACAAAACCTTAACTTATGCTTGTCTTGCTCAGCACAACTCTGAATCATAAGGATATTACACAACATAGGCAGAATGCTGCTTCTTCTAAGAACACTTGCAACATTCTATTTAACTCCAGCATTGTCTCCAAGATAAGCAACAAGCCCCGTAAAGAGGGATTTTATCCCTGATGTCAGATTGTATGCCACAAGCATGTGCAACACGCCAGAAACACAGTCAGAACTACAGAGCTGGAAAGGAAGGAGTCATGCACACATGCTTGCACACACAGTGTTGCATATGAAGAATGTCTCCACGCTGTTGTAATTCTCCAGTACGAACTCTCAGGGTGACACATCCTGCTGGCTTGCTTGGATGATCTTATTTGGGGCTGGGTCAATTTATTCTAGGTGTTTTATTTATTTTTGCAACGCGAGCTAGCAAATAAAACATAAAAGGATGATTTTGCTCATGAAGTCAAGATTCTCAGAACTGGAGCAGTGTGAGAAACTAGGCTGTTTAAACTCCACTTATGGAAAGAGTTGAGAAGAATGAACAATGAAGGAAAAACATGGAAACCACAGGAAAGGATTCAACCCCCTGATGTTAGTCATCCATGTCAGAGCTAGTCACCAAGACTCATTTTTAGACAGGCAAGAAACAGGCTCAAAACAGGCATTTCTAAAGGACAGTTCCCATACTATGATACACTTCTAGAAGTGCTTATTATTCATGACTTAGAAGCCTCCCTTTCTCTCCACAGGCACTAAAAGAAGTCCACAGTGACTAATGCAGAAGGAGATAACCCCACCACAGACAGATAATTTATTTGAGATGGATTTCATGTTGGGTTCCCTGTTCCCAGGGTAACCTACTTGGTCTTCATGGGGGAAGGAGGCAGAAGACTGAAGGATCAGCATGAGCTGAAGAAAGACCAGGCACACAATAACCTGGGAACACTTTATGACAGCAAAAGACACACTGAATATGTCATGGATGGATTGAGAAGCAATAGACAACAGACTAAAGAAATGCAGAGAACTTTGATATTTATAAGCTTTCTTGCTCAAACACAGAAGAAAAATTAGGGCATCGGGAACATACATAAAAAGCTTATACCCAAATAAAATCAAATACTCTTTGTTTTGCTATGAAATTGGGGTCTACCGGCCTGAGCAAACATCTGGAGAGAATCTCAATAGTTTTGTGCCTGCCAGCCAACCCTGGAGTGAATTTGGACCTTGCAAATAATGGTGTTAGATAAAGTGGGAAGAACAGATGGGCTATATGTACTTAAAGGAACAACTGATTTATTACACACAAAATTACACTTCCTCCAGACAATACATGCAGCTGATGATGGAAAGATGTATCCATATTAATCCATCAGGGTGAGAGTTGGCCTAGAGTAATTACTTGGAAGCAGCTGACACATGGTAACATGATGGAAGAGGAGGAGCAGATTAGCCTGGCCTGCCATGTCCTCAGAAGAGCATGATCCCAGGCAGTAGCTCGGATTGCTTACATGAAAAGATGGCTCTGATCCCAGAAAAGCACAAAAGCAAAATAACACCTTCTCAGCCAGAGCTGGTGGGAAAAATCGACAAGACGTGTGGAGGGTTCCTGCCAAAAAAGCAAGCTGGGCCAGAACAAAAATAAAATTAGGTCAACATTTCTGTAGGAAATTGGACTGCATGCAAGTGCTCTGCAAAGAGTAACTGAGAAAAGCAAGTCTTTTGCAGGGTCTTAGATCTTCTCTGCAGAGGAAACATTACCATGATCGCTCGAAAAAAGTTAGTCTCAGAAACTGACAAAAAGTTGTAAACCACTCAGAAAATGGCAAGGTGTGTCTTTTCTCTACACTTCTGTGCTACAGAAAAAATTATCAAAGGAGAAGATGATGCCATCATTAACATGTCAGAAAATTTATTCCTAGAAGAAAAACAAATTGGAGGAACAACTCAAAATACTTCTCACTCTTGAGAGCACAGAGCAGAGAAGCCATTTCTGACAACTGCCAAAGATGACCCATTGTATGAAAGAAGAGAGCCATACGCAACAAATTCAAACTACAGTGAAAATGTTTCACGAGATGACAACATCAGTGTTTTTTCTAAATGCACACTGAGCAGCTGAGTATGGCAGGAGAAATATTTTGCAAGATCTTGGAACAATATTCTTTATGGAATAAATGGATAGTTCTCACTTCAACCTCTGCAGAGAAAAATATTTTTCCACACCTAAAATTAGACATAGGAAGGATTTAATAAAGTTGCCCTCACTTAGCAAAAAAAAAAAAAAACAAACCCCAAAACATACCAACAAAAACCAACCAAACAAAAATACACCAAAACAACAAAGGAGTCTGCACCATAGGAGATAACTGCTCCAGCAAGTGAAAGGCTAGGGCTAATAATTACATTTCTCCCTGTAATATTTCTTTCATTTAATTCTAAAATAAGACATACACTGTAAGACTACTCCTGACAGACAGATCCATCTAGTCACCATGCTCTCCACTTGTTGAGTTTAGCACAGAAATTCCAAGCTTCTGAAGTATTCCTTTTTTTTTCTATTATTTCATCATGTGAAATTATGTGTTTTTCCTTCAGCCCCAGATGAATCCCTGAGGCACTATCTCCCTATAACTCCTCATTCATATAAATAGTAATCAAATCCCCAAGGAATTTAACTTGGAACAGTAAATTCCCAACTAGCCAAGACTGACCCAAAGATTTCCAAACAACACCCACAACACACAAGCCATTTCCCCTTCCTAATTTTCCCATTTGAGATGTCATAAAATTGTGCTTTTCCTCCTTCTCGTGGCTCCACATGCTAAATGGAGCGTTTGTGAAGACCCACTGCAACAATCTTTCAGCCATCAGTTGACCTCAGGTACTGGCACAGTGTGCCTTTGGGAGCAGAACAGACTGCAAAGCCTCACCAGAGCACTGCAACAAAAGAAAGACAACAGAATTGAGAAGAACTGGACAAGACAGGCAGGATAGATACGGTGTAGTCGTGAAGTACTAGTACTAGCAGCTAGTACTACAGAAACACACCCTACTTCTATATCATATCTTCCATACCACATCTTCCCTCTTAACTTCCTCACATACCTTCCATCCCTCCTTTTTTGAGGCAGATGGATACATCTCCCAGTACAATCTTTAAGCTGTGGTGTCTATGCAGCACCCTTCCTCAGGTTCTCATGTGAGGCAGGACACGTTACTTGCACCATAATAGGGACAGGTCTAACATGCTTCAGCTGGGTGGCTGAAATCGGGTCAGGAGCAACCCTTGCCACAGAAGAGACTTTATTACTCACATTAGAAATGGCTGCACTCAAGGAAATTTTCAGGGCCTTCCTCTGATTCCACTCAATCTGGACCTTAGTGAGACACCTCTGGAGTGTCAAGCAGTTACCATCAGGGGATGCAAGCGCTAATGTCACCTTCAAGCCAATGACCAACTCAACATCAATGACATCTGTACTTGTTCCTTCCACCTCCTCCAAGGGAAATAGCTGTTCTTGCCACCTTGCTTTGCTGGGGCTCAAGAGGAACCAAGATCTGAAGCTTGGAAGTGCTTCTAGACCTAATTTAGAGAAGGGAAAAATGAGCTTCTCACTCTCTTCTCTTGCCACAAGTTGCTGGAAATCATGATACAGCTAAGGAGTGCTGGACAGCTCCACACCAGAGAACCTCAAAATAAATCCCGCTTCTCCAGACAAAAAAATTTTGTAACAGCTGGTGGAGATAAGCTTAGGAGAAAGAAGTCTACCAGCACCATATTTATGGACTTTGTTTACACAGAGTTGTAAAAACTAGTAATTGTAATGAACAGAAATGGACCAGTTTATCTCTGCTTTGATTTCCTTTCCAGGTGATTAAAGGCAGCATCAAGAGACCTCATTACAGCCCAAGGCTCTCCTCTAGTATGGTACAGCCAGATTGTCTTAGGCATGGAAAGAGAACATGTCCACAGACTGCTGCGTGTCCAAGACTCACCAGAACTGCTCATTTCCCTGCAGATGTTGCAGAGTGTGGCAGGTTGGCCCTTGGCTGGGGACCAAACCACACACACCCGCTCACACAGTCCCTGCCCCCACCCAATAATAGGGGAGAGAATTAAAGAGGTAAATGGCAAAGGGGACTCGTGGGTTGAGATAAGGACAATTTAATAACTAAACTACAATAATATTAGAAATAATACTATATACAAAGATGCAATGTGATACACAGTGATATTACCCCTCCCCACCTGATGGCCAAAGGCCCAGCCCACTCCCAGCCAATGGCCCCAAAGGAGGGAGAGAATAGGT
>WKFP01014367.1:2377363-2487425 GCA_011057875.1 Pterocles orientalis | reverse complement strand
CCCCAAAGCGAGACGAATCCGGAAGTGAAAGCCAGTACTCCTAGAAGAGTCTTCTTCTAATATACTGGGTATACTGGGTATGACGTGCATGGGATGGAATAATTGGTCAGTCTGCTTCTCAATCTTGACTTAAAAGCAAATCCCAAGCTAGAAGCCAGGCTCTCTCTCTGTCTATTGAGAGGAGAGAGGCTGAATGTATCTCGTCCTTGAGAACAAATAGCAACATCTTAGCAATAACTATAAACTTTCTTCTCTGTTCTTCTCTTATCAATTCTCTCCTGAGCAGGAATCCAAAACATAGCTTCTCACTAGCTATTTATGAAGAGAAGGGAAAAGGGGAAAAAAAATTAACTCTTCTCTGCTTAACCCACGACATAGAGTAAAAGGGGCACTAGAAACAGACTATTTTGATGAGAAACTGGTCCAAACAGAAATTAAATACTAAATGCATTTCCATCATCTGCCTCATGCAGAGAGGAAATGTATCAGAAGCTGGGAAGTTCTCTTCGCACTTTAATATCTAATAATGAAATATTTCACATGTTGGCTGGCAAAAGTAGGTTTTCAAAAAAAAAAAAAAAAAAAACAAAAAAAACCAAACAAACCAAAAACAAACCCACAATCAAAAAAAAACCACCACAAAACACCACCTCACTATTATAAAAAACTGGTCAGGGCACTTCTGGACAAAGCCCAAACACTTTGGAAATATTTGACTTCCTGTTGTAATTGTGTAGCTCAACCCAGACCTGGCTTATAAAAAGAAACCAGGTAGGTTAAGACAACCCAGTGGATATCACTTTTCATGGTTTTACAGTTTAAAAAAATGCTTTCACCTGATGGGTCCACTCACAGCTTAAATGTGATGCTCAAAGCAAGACCTTCCTCTCCCTGCTTCTCCGCTTCATCTCCAAGGAAAAGAGGAAAGTGGATTAAACTAGTGAAAAAAAGCCCACTCAAAAACTTTCACATTGCAATTTCTCTTAAGCCTAATTGGTATTGAGCATACTCAGACAAAAAAAAATTTGCCATTTCTGCTGAGAGTATAGCATATCTTTTGCTTTTCTACCGCATGACAGGTTTGTAGTGGAACAAGAAGTCCAGATACAGCTGCAGCAGGAGCAGCGACATAAATGAGTGTCACTAAAGAAGTTAAGGCATGTCGCAGTCCTAGGTGAAAAACAACCTCTCTTTTTCTTACTTCCTGCCCACCAAAAATACTGGAGTGGCTCAGAACCAAGATGAAAGTATTACTTTCAGATTTTTTTTTCTTAAACTGAAAATCTGTGGAAAAAACATGTTCATTGTGGTCAGTCAAGACACAGTTCAATCCTTTCTAAATAATTTAGATGTAGTAACTTGTTAAAGGTACTATAAATAGAAATGCCATTTTGAGGAAAGGCTAGCTTTGATTGTTTGCTTATTCCTTTCTTCACGACATTTTAATCGCTTCCAATCAGCTCAGGAGTCTGGGGGGAGGCTAAAGTTAAGCAATACGTTGCCACTGACCCCCTTCTGATGACTGTTTTGTTAACAAGCCTTATTAAAAAATAAAGACATAAAAGGGGAAAAACCAAAAACCCTACTTTCCAGAGTCTGAGAATAGAACAAGACGTAACAGATAAGGCAAGCAACATGCCATGCAGGGGGACATTTTCCCACATCAGCGACGCAGAGCAGAGAGACTAGACACAGAAAGGGGCAGGGATACAGAACGGGGAAGGGAGGGACAACACTGGGATTGTGAAGAGATCAGAACAGGATGGAAGTAGCAGAACTGCTTCCTGCTACCAAGGTCTACAAGGTAAACCAAGAGATATCTTTACCAGCATTTCTTCCACTGGTATCCAATAGGCTCAGCCAGAGGCAGAAGAGAGTTGCAGGCTGCTCATGTTGTCCCCAACTGCTGCTTCACTCCCTTTTTCCCTAGGATCAGCTCTTTAACAGCGACAAAAGACTGAATCGGCTCTAACCACTGCTGACTTCTCTCCCTCTAAGCCAGGCTGGTCCCTTTGCCCAGCTCCTTCTCAGCTTAAAAATCATCAGGCAGCTTTTGATTCAAGGTCTATGCTAACTGGATCCACCAGCCACACGGATATAGACAACGGTGCCATACAGGCCAGCCTGTGCCAAGGAGCTCTGTGCCCTCCCACCCCAAGAGGAAAATTTTGTTTGTTCCCAGGGACTCCACACTACAGCCCTTTAGAAGCCCTTCCTTACACTCCATCAACGCTTATACTCCAAAAGTTTAACAGTAAGGAGAAATAAATGAGAAGCACATGTCTAATGGGAAGATTTTTCATTCAAATGTGCTTTATTGTGTGATATATGCCTTTAATTACAGTGCAAGCGTCTGGGTACATTCGTTGCTATTACAGACCAATCTTTCATGTTTATTGAGCAAAAGACTACAACAGGCAAAGCAGGCGAGGCTCAGACACAAGCTGGAGTGGGACATAAAGCCACAGCTACATGCTTAGCTCTTCCTCTTCTTCCTTTATAAACCCTGTGGCACTATCTATAGGGTAACATCTATATTATGCAGAATGGGATGTAATGGAAGAGGGCTTTTTTCAGACTAGTAAAAGAAAGACTACACATCACCAAAACACCTTCCAAATTAATATAAGATTTTGCTGAGTTATTTCTTTATGTGGAAAAAAACATTTCTGAAAGTGTATACATGGACATTAATGAAAAGGGTTTGAAACCACACTCAAAACAGCATTTTATTCTGAGACGTAATTGTTGCTCATGTGAAAAATTTCACATAGCTTAAAATAAATAAATGCTCAAGCAGAACACATCATTTTGGCAAAATTAAAACAACATATTTTGCTCCAGAGTAAATCTTATGTTATTTAACATACACACACACTCCTGCCACCCAACTCAGCTTCAGTTTTCCATTCATCCGCATTGGCACACACAAGGGAGGTTACTCGAGACAGTTCCCAAGTTATGTGACCCATCACCCTGCAGACACCAAGCAGACACACAACTGAAACTAATCTAGCTCATAGGGGTGAAAGCTGCTCACATTTGGGTCCAGTCCCAGCAGAGGGCAAGTGTCCACCCTCCTCATACAGTTCTCAACTCACCAGCCAAAGAGCAACTTCACTAATGCTTAAGACCTGCACCCCACTCCGCAGTAGCGTTGTGCAACTCTACTTCTTCACAAAATCAGAGCAATTTCACAAACCGTCCACATTCTTCTATCACATTCACCCTATAAGGACACTGTACCTCCTCAGCCTGAGGTCACGAGTTCTGTCAGGGATTTATGATGCAAAGAAGGGATTGCTGCAAAATATTTAGTGACCACTAAACCACACCTTTCCTAAGAGAGGAACTCAGCCAGAATCTTCACTAGATTTCAAAAGCTGACAAGTAGCTCTTGTCATCCTCAGGAAAAGTGAGAAAACAACAGCATTGCACTGGACCATTATGCCAAGTACATTTCCTACAAGTACCCAAAATTAGGGTGAGCAAACTGTGAGCTTATACAAAAGATATACCTTCTGATGACTGAGGAAGCTTGTGGCTGGGCATTGATGCCTCAAGTGCCAAAGCAAACTTGCTTCTATGAGCTTGAACATATTATATAATAAAGAAACTCACAGTTCCTTTCAGCCTTGCTCTCCTACTCCCCAGTCTGCTCTGGTCTCCACCAGGAGCTCTGCTAGCCTGAAGATGATCTCCACTACTACTCTTATATAATAACAATCTTAAAATCCTGTGGGGTAATTCAGTCCGGTTCTAACTAGATAAATTTCTCATTGGCCAGGTTCCCAGGCAATCCATGCATTTACAGCAGGAAACTACTGAAAGGGAAAGCAGAGCCTGCTTACACAAGCAATTGGTTTCAGCTGAGACAGAGTTAACTTTCTTAATAGTAGCTAGTTAAACCCTGTGGGTTGGATTTGTGCAGAGAAGAAGGCTGATAACATGCTGATGTTTATAGTGGCTGCCAGGACAGCCAAGGACTTTTCAGCTTCTCCGCTGTGCCAGTGTCTGCAGGTGCAGGAGAAGCTGGGAGGGAGCACAGCCCCAATTACTGTCGTAGGCTTCAACCTTAGGTTTAGGACTGAGACCCAAACTGGCCAATGGTATATTCAATATCATGCACATCATGACCAGTATACAGATGAGGATTGGTCCAGAAGTACTCTCTCTTGCTCAGTGTTATCTCCCTCTGGGTCACCCCTCTCTATCTCTGCACACACACAACCAAGCCAGAGATCACATGTAGGAGGGAGTTTCAACCTGGGAAGCTCTAGGGAGATATCCTGTCCTTCAACCTCAACAGCAAGTGGTCTCATAGAAGGTGAGAGATGGTGTCCTCCCTGCACTTCACAGCAATTCAGATCATCCTGATCCAAAGGTGCAAGGGAGACTGACAATACCACCCATGCACCAGCCTGAAGGGCAGCATATGGATGTTTACAGGAAGGACCCAAATGAACAGCATTGTTGTAAATGCCAGCCACCATCAGCAACAATTTAGCTTGACAGTTGTAGCAGAAACTGTCACTGCACTGAGACATCACTGCCAGAAAAATCACCAAATGAGAAACTTGCATGTTTCAGGGATCCCCTAGGGCTGCTGGGCATACACTATTTATGCTGTCATCTCTGATTCATCCATCACCCAGTTCCTGCAATCAAACAGGGGAAAATTTTACCTTTGGAATAAATGAATCTGCAATTGCAGATCATGCAAGAAAAAGCAAGCTCTTATTTAACCTTTCTCAGCAGCTCTCCGGTTTCTATGTATTCTGTGGTGTCTACATTTATGCTATTTATCCTATTTAATTCAAACTCTAGGCACCTTCAACCCACCCTATGTAGCAAGGTGAAGAAAAAAAAAACATACAAAAACTCAACAACAATAAGCAAACCTGATCCAAGGCAACAACCACAGTCAACAACAAGTCACCAAACTTGATACAACGTCATTTTAATTCCTGATATTAACTAATGCTCACAGTAATGGTACAGCATAATAAGATACGGTGTGATGGGTTAACCCTTGGCCGGGGCCAAACCACACATGCACTCACACAATTCCCCCCCCACCCAAGGACAGAGGAGAGAGTTAAAGGGTTAAAGGAAAAAAACGACTCGTGGGTTGAGATAAGGACAATTTAATAACTAAACTACAATAATATTGGAAATAATGCTATATACAAATATACAAATGAGTGATACACGACCAAGGCTCAGCCTGTTCCCGGTTAACAATCCCAGAGCAGGGAGAGTCCCGAAACCGCACCCACAGAACAGAGATAACAGTCTGAGCATCCCAGACCGAGAGCTGACCGGAGTTGGGGGGATGGGGGGAAGGCCTTGGGAGAGCAACCACCTGGAGCAAGATGACCCAGAGCAAAGGAGATTCGGAACCACAAAAGGCCAGTCTTCCAGAGGGTCCTCACCTATATACTGGGCATGATGTGTGTGTTATGGAATAGATTATTGTTCACTTTGGGTCTCAATCCCAAACCTAAGATCAAATCCTGGGCTAGTAACTGGGGCTGTGCTCCCTCCCAGCTTCTCCTGTTTGCAGACAGCCAGAGAAACTGAAAGACCTGGGCAGCCGCATAATCACTTTTGCTAGCTATTATGAAGAGAGTTAATTCTGTCTCATCTTAACCCAGGACATAAGGGAAGGCTGCAGAGGAAAAATAAAATAGCCTTCTCCATGCTGTCACTAGAGAAAAAACAAAACTGATCCGGCCAGGGAACAATGGACTCAATTTTGCAGCAGAATCATAGAATGGTTTGGGTTGGAAAGAACCTTAAAGATCATCAAGTTCCAACCCCCCTGCCATGGGCAGGGACACCCTCCACTAGACCAGGTTGCTCAAAGCCTCATCCAGCCTGGCCTTGAACACCTCCAGGGATGGGGCATCCACATCTTCCCTGGGCAACCTGTTCCAGTGTCCCACCACACTCATAGGGAAAAATTTCTTCCTAATGTCTAGTCTAAATCTACCCTCTTTCAGCTTATAGGTTTGTCACATTTGTGCCATTGGATATGTGTACATAACTCTTGTGGACTTCCAATGAGAACTGAGGAAATCAACTGGCCTGAAGCAAGTGTTAGTCAGAGGACAAAATCAGAATCCTGTTTTGGCAGCAAAACTTTTGATGACATTATTGCTTTCTTAGTATATGGCAGAAAAGTCCCCTTGGGTACAGTATATTCTGTTAACATTTTATTTGTACATGCTGTTATCTCTTCAACACTGCAAGTATAAAATGTTACCAAATCTACATTCAGATTGTTTATGATCACTGACCCTCTGGTAGAAATTAGATGCACAAGGTAGGAGGCTGTGGGAAGGATCAGGTTTTTCCTCCTTTTGCGCCACAGAAACCCAAAGATTTTCTATAAAGCTTTAAGTTTTGTTGTTTGCTTGTTTTATCAATTGTCCCTCTCTCAAAAATATCATCCTTTATTTTGGTGCCTCAGCTCCTCCTCTTATTATACACACAATACTATGGATGTGACAAAATTTTACTGCATCATGTAGGTTTCATTTTACAGCTACCCATGGTCCTGTAAAAATCAACTGAATACAAACCATAAGAATTTTATTACGCTAGAAGTACTTCTAGCTGCCACAAAACTGTTGCAGGGCTTCTACTGAAAGAATTCAAACACACACACAAGTGTGTGCACACCCCACACAGACAGGTCACGAGCCTTCTCCTAGACAGTGTTTACAGATGACCAGTTCAAAATAAACACCAGAATGCAACTGAAGACATGTCATATTTGCAGTGATGAATAAAGATCTCTCTTAGACGCGCAAATGGCCCACAGCAGAACAGTGCTAGAATCAGGAGTCTATGAAAATCTTGACTTCTTGGCCTTTTTGTTTTTTCTTTAAAAATAAAGCTTCTCTTTTTATTAGCTGTGAGGAAGCACTAGAAAAACATGATCCCCAGCCTTTCCTCAGTCACAGAAGCATCAAGAAAAATATTGAGAGACAAGAACTGAACTTATTCAAACACTTTCCCGATTTCTTTTCTGCCAAACTCATAACTTTCAAAGGACCAATACATGACTTTAAAAGCTTGGGATTGATAGTTCTGAGGTGCTAGACCAGAAAATCCAAGCGATGGTCTCCTTTTTCACTACTGAAGCAATGAGCATGAAAAGCAGAAACACATACCGGGTTACCATTGAGCCTATGAGAAATGCAAGTCATCTGTGCCTATTGTGGGTACAAAGGACTTATAGCTGTTCCTCTGGCACCTTTATTCCCCAGAATAATGCTGCTTACATGCAGTCTCTTTCAGAGGAAAAGGAAAAAAATAACAAAACATGGAAAAAAAAGAAAAAAAAATAGATGAATTTTCATATGTCAAGGTTGAGCAATGAAAGCAAACAGCTACCTTAACATAAGCGATAACTTGTACACCGGCAGATGAGCCCAGGGAATCTGCATCTCTCAGCAGACAGATTTTAGGTAAAAAAGCCCTGTTCACTGGAAGGAGTAAAGTAAATCTATCTTGTTTTATTGAGAGACCAGAATAACATAAATGTTTTCAGGCCATATCTTACAGTGATGCAAATCAGCATTTCCCTGATAAATCCTACACTGAATTTCTGCTGCTACATATGTGACTGCACACATCTTTTGTAAACCAGCTCAGGTGTGCTACAAGATGAGAACATGGTCCGTATTTCCCTGCTGAAACCAAGCACTGGAGGCGGGGATGGTTTGTAGGGAGTCAATAAGGGAAGGAGAGAGAGACAGAAAGAAACCTATTTGCAAAGGGCAAACTGAAACAAAACTAGGGCCACATACAAGCAGCTAGTACTACAGAAATCTGCTTCAGACAATAGAGACGGAATTATCTGAAATTAAATATATGAGCTTTTTAGTATACTGCTGTGCTACAATATAAGTGCCCTCTCCGCCCTGTAGAATAACTACAGCACCTGCTGATGTGAAAATCCCACATCGGGTCCCCACCCCAACCACACTGGAAGTCCTGCCACAGACTGAAGCCTGGGTAGAGACAAGGCTGCAAAAGGAGGGACTCCTGCAGCACTTCTGTAGGGCCACCTGGGCCGGTGGAAAGGAAAACAGAACACGATCTAGGAAGTCTGGGTAACATTGCAGATCTGTTGCTGGTTAGCTGGCCAACCTTGTGTACCTCACTTCACCTCCCTGTGCTCCAACTTCCTTTCAGCCTCTCCCTCTGCCTTTTCAGCTCTGCCTCTGTAAGGGCAACCATAAAGCTGTGACTTCTGAGCCATTTAAATAGCTCTTCCATAACAGAGGTAGGTAACATGACCAGAACAAGATTGTGGTAAGACTAGCACTGCTGGGTAAACCTGATGAGAGAACTGGGAGTCGGAGGAGAGTAGACCATATAGCAGGCTACAGGAGAGATGGGGAGGCACTCTTGATCAGGGAGCATAGTGACAGGACAAGGGGTAAAGGTTTTAAGCTGAAACAGGGTAGATTTAGATTAGATATTAGGAAGAAATTCTTCCCTGTGAGGGTGGTGAGACACTGGAACAGGTTGCCCAGAAAAGCTGTGGAAGCCCTCTCCCTGGAGGTGTTCAAGGCCAGGCTGGATGAGGCTTTGAGCAACCTGGGCTAGTGGAAGGTGCCCTTGCCCACAGCAGGGGGGTTGGAAGTTGATGATCTTTAAGGTCCCTTCCAACCCAAACCATTCTGTGATTCTATGCCCAGCAGGAAAGCACTAGGCAAATACTGCCATCATAGCAATGGACCCCCACTGAAATCAAGTCACAGATGTTCTGTGTGGTCTAAGGCCAGCCTGTAGGATCTGATGACCTGATTGAGCCCTGTACATCCTCAGCTGCAATGAAAGCACAGTTACAAGACCAGCAAGAAGTAAACTACAAGACCAGCTAGAAGTAAACAGTGGCAAAGACTTTGGTCTTCAGTACTGCCAACTACAGGCAAGGCTCTGTGTCAAGATCAGGACTGTACACTTCCTAAAGGTTCCCATCCCTGGATGGCTCACATAGCCCTCTTACCAAACACCAGCATTTTTTTCAGATTATGCAACTATACCAGAGGTTCAGCAGCTGCTACCAGGAAGCTGAAACACCCCTGTCTTGGGGACAGAACTGAGAGCAAGGGACAGCCAGCTCTTCCCAGGCCAGCTATTCCCACTCCTGACTGTGAGCTCCCAGTCTGGCACACAGAAATGCACCCCCAGGAAACACCCTCACAGACTGTCCCTTGCTGTAACAAATAGGCACGTGCAGGCGCATGCATAGGGTGGAAGGACTGTACCTTCACCCCGCAGAATCATCCATCCAGCTGGTTGCCTCAAGGACACGGGTCTGTCCTATCCCAGTCATCTGTCTTTGAGGACTTAAAGACGAAAGTATTGTCTTAAGTAGCCCACTGCCATGTGCAATACTTCCAAACAATGAGGTCTTGTATTGTCAAGGCATTGTGCAAATACTAATTAATGCCACTATTACCCAGAGAGGAAGAATAATCGCTGTTGGCCAGACTTCCAACGGTTCTCAGCTGCCTGAATCACTGACAGTAATGGGAACTGCTGGGTCCCAAATCCTCCTGGATAAAGCATAGCTCTTCTTAGTTGACAAAACATAACAATAGCATCTTAATTGCCACATTCCAGAAAGCACTCTTGGTCGGAGGGAATTAAATAGTGTCCCCCTGTATTGAATTCTACATGTCCACAGTCATAATTTCAGGTGCTGGCAGACCCACCTTTCACTGAGCTATGGCTTTAACTTCCTGAAGCATTAAAGATGAGAAAACAGCAAAACCCAAGAGTGAAACTTCCTAAAATACCAATGCTAAAAGCCCATACATGACTTGTATGTCTTTACAGGCACTTTGAAATAGTGAAAGCCTGTCTGCATAAACACTCCACATCCTAGTGTGTAAAGGCTTACATACTTATAAACTTTAATCCACAAAATATTTAAGCATAACTTTAAAATTAAGCCCAGACTAAACCATTTGGCTGCTCTTATATATAGTGCTGTTCAAAATGAGAAATTCATGACAAATCACACAAGTTTATGTTCATTGTCACAGCCTCCTCTCTGTTACCCCAGCTGTGATATCTTGGGTAAAATGAATCCTGTTGTTCTTTGGCCTACAATATCCACATTTTTAAACTCAAGCACCACACTGAGTCAGTTCAACGAGAGGGGAAGGGACATCAAACTGAAGCTTCCCATGGTCAGCATCAGCAGACATCTGAGTGGACTCAACAGTTGAATTGTGCTCTTTCTTCAATCGAAAGTGACATAATCTATAATCTATAATTCTGATTTTGATGTTGCCATCAGGCTGGGCAAACAGTGAGACAGAGCTTTGAAAATCAATATGACTGAAAAAATCATAAAAAGAAAAAGAAAGAAGGGGGGAAAAAAAGTAATAGTAGGAGAGAGCAAGAAATAAAAGGAAAAATGGCCAAGAAAATCCTTCTGGGTTAATCTCATTTCACTGTTAGGTAACTCACATCTACACAAGTGAATCCTGATAAAGAAAAACGAAAGACTGGGAATTCCATCTTTCTTTGCATGTCATGTCATGTTTGCTCTCTCCTCCAGGACAGAGCATCATTATAACCTGTAGGCACAAGGAGCAGGAACTAGTAAATTTAATGCCTTTTGTTGCTTTGATCGTATTGGAATCATATCCCATGTAATCCATTTTGCACACATCCAGACAGCAGGGCTGGTTTCAGCCTCCTAATCTCAGGTAATAAGGCAAATATCTGTATCTCGGCAAAGGAAATTACTTCTTGGACAGTAAGTGGGGGCCTAGTCAATACGAATGAGTCTAAGGTACAATTTACCTCATCCTAAATTAGTCACCTACATTTGCTTCCAGAAATCAATCAACACCATTCAGTAGATCACCACTGATGACTACAGGCAGCCCTGGCACCTAATACAGGTATACGTTGCTACATTTTAGATCTCTACAGTCAGGCAAAATAAATCATGTTCCTGGTGCTTTTATTCTTCAGCTTTCTTCAGTCCTTCATATTTATTTCCATCTTCTATATTTAAAACCACCCCTCACCCCACTTAGGCTACAGATAAAATCAATATACTGCCATGATTTAGCATGGCCCAGGAATAAAACAGAGGTCCTTGCTCTGTTACACAATAAACTAGGCTGCTTCAGCAGAAGAGCCTATTTAAGTGTCAAATGTGCCTCACTCCATTTATCTCTTTATTTTCCTTTACAAAGTAAAACCTGTTCATGAAGTATCTATAACATAAATAAAAGCAACAGGAAAGTCTGTTCTAGCTAAATCAAGTTTCATGAGCAGTTACTTTCTTTTTGCCACTACAAATCATCACAAGCCCAAAGTTCACTATTTTGCTAGGACGAAATTCATAGAGCATTTCTGAAGTAGAGCCAGGGTTGCATAATTTAATTTTCCATCTCCTATTAAAACTGCCAGGCTTCCCATAATCTGAATGATAAATACAGAGTAGAGTCACACGTCTTCTTTCCAACAGTAACACCCATCAATACTTGAAATGCAAACAATTGTGACATTTGACTTTATAAAAATTACCTGGTGCACCAATACCATTTAATTAAATCATTTAAAAACTGCTTTTGTTATATTTAATGAATGATATATTATACTGCAATGAAACATGCAGCAATACAAATACTTCACAATGCTAACAATTAAGGTTCACTTCACTTATGGCAATTGACAACACAAGTGCTCCTCACTCCATTCAGTTTGTGCATTCCAAATGAACTGGTTAGCAGTTAACGAAAAGAGTGCTTCTTTGCTAATGAGTTTTGTAATCAAGGCATCTATTTTAATTTCAAATTGGCTAGATTGGGGAAAATTGCTGAACTAAATGACTGGTTCTAATTAGGATTATAAAAATATTCATCATGCAGCAGAATTAGCGCGAGGTCTTGATTTCCCTACATTTGCATATAGCTTTAGTTTAGGAGTTGGAAAAAAAACCTCCTGATAAATTGTCTTCCTTTTAATGAATTGAACAAACACTATATCTGTTTTAGTCGTCCTTTCATTTAAAGGCACTGATACATATTCATGATTTGTAAATGAAGTTAAGTGATTTCGATTCTTTCGTTCATCATCGTAAAGAAGAAGAGACTTGTGTAAATTGCCTTTAAATATTCCCAATCTCAATAATTTGGTGGGGGTTTTTTTGTTTGGGTTTTTTTAATCTTTTCTAGTATTTCAGTTTATCTGTTTGATGGGGCCCTGCCTGCCTGGGAGAGCTGCTGGCAGGTGGCTTGTCCAGCAAAGGACACACGATATGTTTGTAGAACCTGACGTTCTCAGAAGAGAATTCAAAAGGCAAAGAGATGAAAGGCTTATTTGTGGTTAAGTCATGGGAACAGGACTTTATCTGGGTTCAGTTTCTGAGTTTGTTATAGTCCTCAGTGGTAGTTAGGCAATGAAACACTTTAATGACCTGTGCCTGAATACACTATGGATACTCCCAGGACAATGCTTTGTCTGTCAGCTTCACGTATAATTGCAAGTTCTCTGGGGCAGAGATTGCTCCTCAATATGAATGTGTAATACAATGGACCAGTCAGTATGGTAGGGATTTCTAAGAGCAGCTACTGTAATATGGCTTCTATTAAACATGAAATACTAAGTGGTCCTTTATAACCGGGCAACATACTAATTTTATTTAATTCCTCAGTATGATCGGCCTGTAGAAGTAACTGTTATTATGGCAGCTTCCTTAATTTCTTTTCCCTTTGGGTGAAGAAAAGAATACAGTAGGTGTTCTCCCAGCTTCACTCTGCAGGGTGCTCAAATGCCAAGTGACAGGTGCAAGATAAATTTGAAAGCTGAGTATTGTATCCATAGGACTGGAACAACAGTCATCCTGTTCTTCAGATATCAACGAGCCATGATGGGAAACTAGCCCCAGTGTGTTCTCTCACATCAAACAATGAAATGGCGATTCTACCATAAAGATCCATGCGGGAGCAAAAAGAGCTTATTTTCCTTGTTAAATATAATGTTCACATCTTGCTAAGAAAAGCTGAGTTTTACCCAAGAGGTGCAGTCTCGAGCTGTTGCTGACACAAGGAGATGTTGCTCACACTTCTGAAAACTACAGTTACATCTAAATTCCAGGACCAGGAGTGTTGCTGAGGACCAGGTGACAGGTCTGGATCCCTGTTGGTTTATATCAAACTGAGATGTGAGGAAGTCACTAACCCACCTCTCCTCCTCAGTCCATACCCCATTTCCTAAGGAAAGAAAACCCATAGGCCTGGGCTGGAGTCAGGTCTCACTTTGGACACGCAGCAGCACACACTGCTTAATCTCACCACAGCTGCAACGTGCAGCTGCTATCTTAGAATCACACTGTCCAACATGAGGAGTTCCAACACAAAATGCAATATCCTTACCTGCACCCTGGAGTCCCATGTGCCTACATTTCCATAAGAGCTAAGCCCCAAAGCCTGCAGCACAGGCTTTGATCCTCTGAGACACAGGGATCAAGGGCTCTCTTTATGTCCCAGCACAGTGACCTGCTACGACAGGGAACGAGATGAGGAGTTGTTGTCTTCTCTGTATGTGAATGTGCATACGAAGGTCTCACAATTTCTTCATATGACTCCTTTTCACAAGGAGTCACATGGAGAGGACAAGTGGTGTAAGTTGTACCAGGAGAGGTTTCATCTTATCTTATTATAAAAAATATTTTTTTTACAGTGAGAGCAATCAATCATGGGAACCTTCTCCCTAGGGATGTGGTGGAATCCCCATCATTGAAGCTTTCAAGATATGACTGGACAGAGTGCTAGATAATCTCATCTAGGTTCCCCTTCCCACAAAAGGTTAGGCCAGATGATCTTTTGGGACCCCTTCCAACCTGGGCTGTTCTATGATTCCATGAAAATGGCTCATCACAAAGAATCCCAAAAACAGATGACTGAAGAACGTGAACCCAGCCTTACCCTCCTCTCAGCAAGTCCCACTGGATTTCTTTGTCAGAACGACACCCAACTGGACACTGTCAACAACAACAACAACAAAATCCCACCTTTGTCTGTCTAACTGCCCTGTTTTATATTGGGAGCCTATGCCCAAACTCCAGGGGAGAATTTTGCCTGGCAGCAGAGAGGCATTGCTTTCGTGGCTCTGGCTCTGTGTGTCTGCACTAGCCCCAGTGTTATCTGTGATTCTTTTTGATAAATTCAGCTGTGCCTAGTCAAGATTTGTCAGGGCTCTGACATTCAATTTTCAGATCATAACTTGCCACATCTTCAACACTAAAGGAATCTCCTCAGCCAGATCTGATACCGTCTGACAGGTGCAACTTGGTGATACAGCAGAATGCTGTCTTGCACATTTTATTATCACCTCATTTGAACAGATATTCAGACACTCACTCTCTTTTGTTCATTTCCTACTGGAGATTAAGACCTATGGAGGGAGAAGCCACTGACTGCTGAACGTGTTTTTCCTATGTTCTCAAACCCATAATGGTGTAGCTGGGGAATTTAAAATGGTCTGGTTTTGAATTATTCAATCTCTCACCTATTCCCAGTGGGTTCCCAGTCACAGTTGGGCCTGTAAGGAACAGGTGTAACTGTATCTCTTCACATATTTTTGTTTCTCTTAACGATGGTGATTTGAAATATTTTAAGTCTTTCTCTCCCTATTTCTCTAATATTTTCTCTCTTTTTTAAAAATTATCTTTTAAACGAATATTCATGCAAGAGAGTTGTGCATGTTGCTCTGAAAGAAGTTTCAATGCCATTCTGAGAGAAATACCATGAAGCTGAAAACTTCCCTCTGTTTCCACCTCCAGACTGATTCACTCCCCAGAGGGGTACCGAAGTGTGGAAAGTTGATCTTATGGAGAATTAGCTGGTTCCTTGAATAAATGAGACAAATTATGAGGCACTTAAAATATTAGTGTTAGAAAAGCAAGACCAGTTCAACATCTCCATCTTCAGCGAGTATGAATGGTACCAATGAAAAATATACCTCATGTATATGCTGGTAGACTCTGACCTTCACAGCACTCTGTAAAGCAGTTTCCAATGCTTTCTAATCCATCACACTTTGATACGGGGTCATTTAAAATGGCTTCCTATATATTTTCTGCAAAAACCTGTGAAAAGTGGAGGATGAAGCCCCATTTTCTCTTTGTATTGGTTCATACATCCAAGTGCCAATACAGACACTACTAGTGAGACCCAGCCTGACTTGCAGAAAAATTGGCTATAACATTTACATAGTGTCCACCTTCTGTCCACAGCAGCCATTAACAGAACCAACACACATGAGATCACACTATTTTATCAATAAAGTAGACACGCACAAAGCTGCTGGGAAGAGATCCAAGATTTTCAAATCACAAGATGCAATTGATCTCCCAGGGTCTGATAATTGCACAATGCCACATGGCTACTCGAAGGGCAGTAGTACACCCACCCATGCTTGCTTAAAGCTCTGCAAAAATTCCTCCCATGTTTTATAAGTTGTGAGAAGATATTAGGTTCTATGAGCTTGCTACACATTCATGCCCACACAAACAGACTTCTTGGCTCAGCTATACCGCGTTTATTGATAATACAAGAGGGTTAGTGAGGCAGAGGAGGTTCATAATTGGCTACAAAAACCAAGAACAGGAACTGATACGCTGTGTTGACTCATACCGAGGAAGTATCCTTAATAACTCTGTGGATACTCCAAAGAGAAAACAAATGATGGTGGTAGCTGTGATTTGTCCTTAAATGAACAAAGTAACCAGCAGCCACACCATCAAACATCTTTCAGAAAGCCTGGTAAACTCCATCCATCTCACTGAATCTTCTCCCTTGATTCTGGTATTAGCCTCAAGCAGGAAAAAGAGGGGCAATACCCATTTGGGAGCGGTAATAAAAGATTTGAGGACTGAACTGATTCTGTATTCAACTATTTCAGTTGATGGAAGTGAATTACATTGTCATTAAGCCTTTGGCTTTCTCAGCCATGAAGTCGTATCTCAAGAAGTTCTGTTGAGGAGACCTGGGCTCCTTCCCTTAAAGAAGGGGAAGGTCATTTTTGGAGATAACATTGTTGTGAGGTTTGGGCTTTAAACTAGAATCACATGAGACTGGTATCAAGACTCCAAAGGTAGGTATAAAAACAGATCCATGCAAGGGATGAGATAGGGGTGTGGGGTTATTCAACAAGACTAGAAGAGGAGTGGTGAGAACAACAAGTCTATCTGCAGAACACCTCAAGGCCAAGAGTAAGAGAGAGACAGCAGGAGAAGCTGGAAGCATAAGCTTATGACCAAAATTACACATAATAGTGTCATAACAGTGACTGGCTGAGAAAATTCACAACTAGAATATTACCGCAAGAAGGCATCACTCGCTCAGGAAAGAGAGGACAAGCCTCTCATGTCACGGATACATTCACTTGGTCTGAGGACTCACAGCACTCTCCTAAGCAAGCTAAAAGACTGTAGGAAGTTACTATTAGCTGGGTAAAAATGAACTGGGATACGATATTCTGAAAACAGTCATCACTTGGCCACTGTCAAACTGCAGCAGACATGTAAAGGCTGTGGTTCCACATGGGTGTCAGAGTTCTACGTTATTCCATCTATTCACTCCTGTCTTAGAATAGCGAGTACACCTTCTGAGTTTGAAATAGTGAATATACCAATAACATCAACTTGGAAGGGACAATAATTCTGTTAGAGGACAGAATTCAAAATGTGTTTGGTTTTTTTAGTTGGTTGGTTTTTTTTGTTAATCAACTGGATAAATAGCTCAATATTGTTATCAAATATGTAGAAGCTAGCAAAACAGAAGAAGGGATGCTTAGGACAAAACAATGACGTAAAAAGAAGCTTGAATCACAGCCATGGAACTGTAGGTCAGAAAACCTCAAAGGAAAACTTTTTAAGAGGAAGATCCAAAACACTGACTAATCTTATTTCATGTGAAAAAAAATAATATTGTTTTCTATTTTTATAGACAAAACAATTTTTATTTTTTTTAATCTAGGCAATGACCAATTATTTCTAGGGCACTAGCTGTTGATATTTTATTTTACTCTGTGGAACAACATACTAGGCAAAATGGATTTTCAGATTCATCATTCTCATTAATTTCCTAGTTGACCACAGTTTGCTTACAACACCATGTTATTATTTTTGATTGAAAGAAAATTAATTAAATAAATAGTCATCTGAAAGCTATTTTTTTAATCTAAGAAATTAAATCAAATTTGCAAACTTGTTTACACATTCACAGTTACATGAGGATGGATTAGTTCTCCCCTTAATAGTTCCTACTGCTGGGAGTAAAATTGTATGTACTTGATTTGTTTTCAGAGTTATTTGCATTTTTAAGTCTGCCTCTGAAGCAGTCATTACAAATAGACTTTAAAAGTCAAACACACTTTTAAAGCCTGGAGAGGTGGAAGATTATGGTCTCCCACTGCAGGAGTAGCTGCACCACCGAACATACAGCAAGCCACTTTCATCGGCACCTCCCCTGTCACAGTATCTGTGGATTAACATTACCTGCAGGTTACAGACTAATTATAAACTTTATACTTTATTGCCTTTTCATGCATTGAAATCAAATGTGTTTTAGAGCAGTTGTATCCCAAAAACCTGGATACATGAAGTCAGAAAGCAAGCACTATTTGGTCCAGCACCACCTATTTTGTGTCAGGCAGCTTCATGCTGCCTCAGAAAATGGGCACCAGAACAAAGGACAGCAGAGTACCAGCAGAACCCGGCTGCAGTTGGACAGTTAGCCCCTGAAAACAGGATGGCATCTCTTTGCATAGCCTTCTCATAACTACAGAGTGCTACTGCAGCCTAGACAGTCACTTGGTTTAGGAGCTCTTGATAACTTTTTTTTCTGGTCAGCAGAAGAGAGATCAAATGATCATTGCCACTGGCATGATTTCATGATCACAGCGAGGAAAGAGGGCTTGGCACAGCAGTGTGGGAAGATGTGAGATCCACATCTGACTTCTAGAGAGAAAGGAGAACAACCACAACAATCCTATGAAGATGTATAAAATCTGATGAAGCTACTTAAGGATTTAGGGGTTTTAGCCTAAAAGGCACTTTTTTTCTTGTCACTGACATAGCCCCCCTCTAACAGAAGGTCATGGCTGACCTCTGGTTCCCACCCAGCTGTGGCAGTACTCCTGTTTCAAAACAGGCAGGAATGTATTCCACTGGCTTCTCCAAAGACTTCATCTGGGAACTTCACACAGGACTGCTGCCACAATCCGTAACATTGCCTTTGCAGTCTAACAGCATTGTCCATCATCTCAGTATCAACTGTAACTGCAGTGAAGCTGCACGATCCTGAGTCAGAGTGACAATTATTTTACAGCTCTTACTAAGCCAAAATGTGGCTGAGCACAGTCTATACCTGGATTATCTTAAGCAAACACTTCAGCCAGGAAAAGTACTGCCTCCCTGGTTCCACCCAAGGATCAACTTTCAGCCAGCACTGGAGGCCATCTTTCTGAACACTGAAAAAAAGCACCATGAATGGCCTTGAACGCAAAGGCAGACATTGAGGCAAAGCCTGAAATTTGTGTTGCTCCATTTGACCAACAAGCTGCAGAGCACCTCATCTTTGTTCTTACACTGTGGACAAATTTGTTCCGTTCCTGGGATAAAATACAAGCAGCCTCACTCAGGTTGTTGCCAACTCACAGTTCATTTTCCTTGGCTCTCTTCTGAGCAGAAGAGAACAGCTGAGGTGGGCACTCAGACACATTAGTTTGAAGGAGCAGAAGCAAAAACTGCTCCTAAGCCACTATTGCTGTACCAGACCAGTGGAGCATAATTACAACCTCACAGCTAAGTGCGTGTGCATACTTTCTATTTTGATTTCTCCTTCCAGATGCTAACATATCACAAAAAGACTACAAAGCACTGGAAATACAAGTGCAGTGTTTCAACCCAGGAGCAGATATCTGCACTCACTACAGCTGGATCTCTTTGCAAACACATACTCAGCATGTTGTATCTGGCTTCTCACATCCATGAGCACCTCATCAGATGTCTGTTTCTTTCAGGGCTGTCTTTGTACAAACACCCATACCACTTAAAATCTTTACGTACGGTTTAAAAGCGGCATCAAACCATTCCAAGACATCAAATAAATAGATTGGCCTTTCTAGCCTACCTCAAAATTCCCGTTACACTGAACATCTGAGTGCACAAAACTATTTGACATTTGACTAACTCCTTCATACAGTAAGGACTTGATACTATGAAAAGAGTGTATTTACAATAGCTTTCTGCTTGCAAATGTCACTCAAGATTCATCAGTGCTTGCCATAGCATTCTGCTAACAAGTGGATGGAAAGGTTGTATCAGAAAGTACAGCAGTAGTAGATTATTTGATTATGCTCTCAGGAACTACTTGGGTAAAGACCTGCACTAGCCTTTTAAAGGAAATTCTGCCAAGTAAAACAGGTACAGTATTTTGCATGTATTGTCCTTATAGCTGGGATGTGAGACTGACTAGTTTAGAAAACTTCAAAAATAACTGTAGGAATTGAAAATCCCACCCAGAACACACATACTTAACAGACTAATGCAAAAAAATGTTAAGTGGCTACTCAGAATGTTTTTACTTTTCAGAGTCTATGGATGACAGAAACTGAAGAAACATAAAAGCTTGGCAAGTTTTAAGCTTTCGAAAATTTGTAACTTGATCATTCAGTCCATGTCTCAGCTTCGGGCTGTAGTGGGGACAGCTGTTCCAGAATTGAAGCACACACTCTATAGCCACAACACTTTATAAGTCATATTGCACCGGCATTGCTCAGCAACTTTCAAGGCAGATGAGTGCCTTGAGTGTAAGAGCAGGATTGCTAAGGACAAAGTAACAGACTTAATAGTTTTCTCACTAATGCAAGGCACTGCAAAGTAACTTAAAAAGTGGCACAGAAGAATTTATCATCTGTTGCTGCTCACTGGTTTCCAGATAACAGAGGTCAGTGTGCAAACAGAAAGAGCACCCCCTCACACGCAACAGCCAGCAAGCTCTCACAGACCAACTCAGCCTCAGTGTTCAGCCCTCAAAGACAGCTCAGCAATCACCGAGGGCTACAAATCAATAGATTTTTAGAACAGCTCCATATGTCATGTTAAGTCTCAGATTCTTTTCATCTTTAGCACCATCACCACTACTAAAGTTTCCATACCCATCACGATCACTGTATAACTCGACTCCCTTTAGCAAGCTTGCTTTGGAGTCACTGGTTGATTTTTGAGCACATTTAAACCTGCACAGTGAGAGCAGCAAAGCACACTGTAATTTCTTCACCACCTATGCAAGTGCACGGTTCTAGACGCTACCCCACTTCAACACCTGGCTCAAGAATCATCGATTATGCAATCAATTGCTCACCTTTTGATCCAGACTGTAGGCCAAGATCCACTCCTCCTGCTTGGGGTGGAAGAGCAAGCTCTGGATATAGAAGTTCAGACGGTACTTCTGGTACGTAGCCCCTTCATCAGAGCTGATGAGGATGCTGCTCTCAATCTCTGGATCACTAAGAAGCATGATCTAAATAGAAGAACGGAGTGAAGAGAGTGTTAATGGAGAAGTGAAAATAAGCATCATTTAAAAGTGAGTTCATACAGCACTGATTCCTACTAGATGTATTCAGAACATTGCTCAACAGTGTAAACAGCCTATAGGATTTCCCAAATAGGGGGCTTTATTAGTGTTTCACTTCCATTTTATTTGGTGATTCATTCACAGATTCATTCAGCAATTCCTTTTTTTTTCATTTTTATCCAGATAAATTCAGAAAGTCCATCAAGAATGAAAAATGCTATGTTGATGTCAAAGCTGATTTTGGTTGGATACAGCAACTTCAGACGTCCATACCAGGCTCTCCTGGTCCCTTTCCAGTCTACCACCTCTCTTCACACATGTGGAACACTCTCTCCAAAAGCACACAACAGGGCACTCCTGAGATTTAAGGCTCATAACTCAGCAGCTTGCAGAGCTACGAGTGAGAGCATCACCTCACTGCAAACATAGAATACCAACCTGGATCAGCTGCTGGCATCTGAAATTAGTCCATGTGCATGTGTGCAAATGTTGATAGACGATCTCATATATCATGCTTCCAATTTATACAGTAGGAGATATTCATTCACTCAGTGAACACATAATTTTCCTCAAGTACAGGAAAGTGTATGACCTCAATTTGTACAGAGAGGAAACCACTTCTGAGCCTCTAATTTTAAGTAGAAAATTATTACCAATATTTTAAAATGGGTTGATTCTACATTATCAGATGGCATGCTCTACATAAATGTTATAAGACAAATGTTGTGGAAACATTAACACCATCTTATTAACATCTGGAGAAAACGACATCACATTAAAGCAAATGCCAGTACCGTAAAATAAAGGCAAACAGTGGGAAATAAATTAGAGCTGTGCTAAACACAGCAGGTTATTGATACAGTAGCTAAAACAAATATAAAAACTGCCTTTCAGAATGAAAACTGATCCAGGATCTGCCCTTTTTAGCTAGCTGCAGAATGATCAACTAGCTGAGATCGACTGCAGTCTTGTGCACTTGGATGTCCAAGTTAACTTTTTTAATCCAGATTTACAGAGCTTCAACTTCAAGACTATGATAGGGAAACATGAATTTTGACAGCAAAAATGAGTAACAAGGAATGGTATTTTAGACCTTGAGCAAGCAAAAAATTTCAGCACTTTTTTAATCTTAAGCACCTCATTAACTCCATGAAGCCACCAAGGGAAAGTGAAGATAACGTAAATGCTTTCTGATCCTTTCCATGAAGAAACGAAAAAGGCCTTTAAAACTAGAACTGACCATTGTCCCAGGGTGAAGCCACCTGTATGAATCCAGCTTGAGCTCAGAGCTCCTTCAACATCCCTCACATATACCTCTTACCAGCCTCAAAAAAGCAATCTCCACCTGTTCCCACCAAAAACCACACTGCAAGTCCTGAAAAAGTGCACTTGCATTGTGCCCTGGTGCACAGCATGGGAAATGGGAAATGTCCCCAGGCAACTGACTCCCTGGGAGTTAGTCTTGAGAACAGATCCCCGTGGACTCCATCCAGAAGGAAACTTTGGTACATTTCTTCTTTCTGATCAGATCAAAATATGTATTTCATTTTTCTCCAAACAAGAAAGTTTTCCCCACTATTTCAAGATATTCTTTCTGTCACTGGTGACTAAGACTTCAAAGACATTTTGTCCCCCAAGTGTACCCCTGTTCATCTAAAGCATATCACCTGTGCCAGACAGAGAACTGTAACATAGTTTAGTAAAAATTGCTTGCTTCTGCAGAATGGGAGAAGGATGATTGCCAATATAACAAGATATTCCAGAGAGATCTTACATTTAAAAGGAAGGCTACTTCAGGAATAAAGAGATTTTCCACCTGATGTCACAGAAGGTTACAAAGCTAATAATGCCGTATATTTATTTCAAAGGTCACTGTTAGAGTTCTGCCCTCAGATAAGGAGCACAAGACAGCTAACAGTTGCATAGACCTGACATGGTAGACACACAAAACATCCACTCTGCCTTTACACACACGCTCCGCAACACTTTGGTGGATAGTTCAAGAAATGGGTCAGCTGAGATGGAAAAGGCGGCAGTCATTCCACAAGATGGTTCACAAAGCCAGGCAATTTGTTCCTCTGGAAGGAATAACCGTGGTTGCAAGATCAAAATGTAAAGCCGTCAAGCTAGGAAAATTAAGAGTTAGAGGGAAAGCTGGAAGAGTCTAATAACAGTCATACCTTGTTGTAAGTGCCATCACATCAGTCGCCCACCCTCCTTCACTCAGTACTGATATCAGCTCTCCCTTCTTCAAGTGGAGAAAAGAACACACCCAACACCCTGCTGTCATCCATCCTCCCAGGCAAGGCTGATCCTGCGCAAAGCAGGATGGATGAAACAGGAGACTCAATCAAATGAAACACAGGAGGCCACCACCAGCCATGCAGCTAGGACTGGTCCAGAGTTGCGTTATGTGGCAAGCAGGAGAGTACAAGAGTGGGAGAATCTGGGCTTTATTTTTTTGTTGTTGTCTTTTTTCTGCTGAAAGCTATAGGGGGAGGGGACAACTTTTGGCAGTGGAAATAGCAGGACATTTGTCAAAGGCCTGAAACTGCCACTTCTCATTATGGGGCCAGGGCGAAGGATCCACCCCAGTAGTGATTTAGATTAATCACTTTTCATTAAGAGCCAATAAACAAACTCCAGCCAGTATGAGCATTTCTGCCAGCACCCTGCGTTGCCATTTATAATTGCCATAAGGAATAGCAAAGGAGCACCAGAGAGTTGTCAAATGTAATTTATAGGTTTTTAAGATCTAATAATTTTCAATGATATTAAATTAAATGGCAGCCTTTATTAAAAAGGAAATTACATTTCACCTTGCTACATTCTAGAATATATATATATAAACACACACACATATATAAAATATTTTCAGTTGCTGTCTTCTCTAATTTAAGTGGAGGGGGGAAGGGGAGGCAGGATTGATTACTGCTAACGGTAAGTCCCTGAAAAGATATTTGAGATGAGGTGGTTTATATTATGTAACTTTTCCTCTAGAGGCTAGAGCCTGACCTCCAAAATTCACTGGACAATGAACAGCAAGCACAAGACAAAACAAACCAGGCTGAAAATCAGACTGAACTTCAGGTAGCTCCTTCACATATAAATGCAGAGGAAGAGACCTGTCTGCTACCTGGTGTGTCTCCTTTAAAGCAGGAGCTTTGGGGGCAGTGATGACACATACAGAACTGTTCTGAACGAACTCCAGTTTGGAACACCAGACACCAGTGAGGGAAGCACATAGAAGGGAAATTATTTGGCGAGGCCACCTTGCAAGAACAACATAAACTATGACATATGGACTGAGATCTGCAGCACATGATCAGGAAACACACCCAGCTCTGAATACTGTAAGGGGATTTGTTCCAGGAAATAAGCAGCACAGGCTGCAGGGAGAAAGAACAAGAAGGGGAGGTTTCATACTTATACCTGCCATGATGTATTTGGTACACAAACTATAAAAGTAACTAAGAGTCACTCATATTTGTTGGAGAGTGTGTAGGACCGTTGAAGGAGCCCTGAACAAATACAGAAGTGAGGAGGAAGGAAAGTGACACCATATCACAGAACAACTCCACTAAAACAGCATGCCCTCTGATGGGGCTAATATAATAAAAACTAGGCAGGACATGTAACTAAGAATCTGAGTTCCTGCTACCCTCATTAAAATCCCAGGTGTGTCAGTGGCTTAATGCAAACATCTTCCATAGTGTTGGTTTCACACAGGCTATGTCCAAGTGCATGAGTCAAGATGGTGACACACTCCTCTTCCTCTTCTCCAAGCAAACCAGGCAATAAGACACCTGTGATCTGGAATATTGAACCACACCAGTAATGAGCTAGCACACTTCTCACAGGCACAACACTACAACGTGCCCAGACTTTACTGGCTTGGAGCTACAGGTAGCCTGAGCTCACATCTGCCTGAATCTATCTACTGCAGTTACGCCAAATATTCCCCTGTAGCTTGGCACTCAGTTCTTCTCCTGGTGCCCTTCATGACTCTGCCCTTGTGTTACCAGGCCTGTTTGGCACATCACTGCACTCTTCACCCAAGGCACAAGAAAAACCACCACCACCACCCCCATCATATTACCTGTATCCGTAGCATCGGATTCAAAAGCTTTGTCACCACCCTTACTCCCTGACTCTGTGTTATCTCAACACAACAGAGATCTGTTTTGTACACAGCTGAATCTTTTAGTAAACTATCTCTGGGCAAAAATACAAACAATGTGCCATATAAAAGGAAATTTACTACTATTAGTTTTCATTGAATCCTTTTATTTTTCTGAACCAACATAAATTTTCACTGTAAGTTACCAAAGCGCATATCTTTGAATCAGCACAGACAAGTTTTATAGGTACAATATTCACTAAGCTACATTAGCAGGAAGCATCCCAGTAAATGAATAAAGAACACAGCTTCAAAATAAATGTCTTTTGTTCCCAGAAATAAGTAGATAGCATTAAACTGCTGTACACTGCCTTCTGATTTTCCTCTTCATTTTAATGCACTTTTCATAAGCAGCCCTTTTCAGAGGTCCCAATCACATTCTCATTTGCCTATGTAAAGTGCTATTCTGAAAAGAAATAAACAAAACAGTAAAAAAAAAAAAATCCACCTACAAACCACCCAAGCCTCCACAGCTACAAAAGAAACCCAGCTTCTTAGCAGAGTATTAGCAATTTCTCTGTAGCACTGCATTGTCCTCTTCGGCAATTGAAATGGTAGTTCTGCCACAAACACTGCTGCAAAAAATGAAACTTAAAGGTTCAAGTTTACAGCTTCATAGTAATTTACATATCAAATATGCTCAGCTTACAGGTGAACAGGCTTTGAGGTTTTTTTTGACCTCCTCCCACTAGACCCTCAACTTCAAAACACATTAGGTCCTACCTAAAACAGCTTTAGGTCCTTCCTAAAGCCAGGCTACATCTACATCAACAACAGGAAAGCATAAATCTGATGTAAAAAGAATTTTTTTTTCCTTTCCCAATTTGATTTAAAAGATTTAAAGGATTGTATGGTCCCACAAGACCTCTGGAGCTAAGCCTACTTCCCAGAAAGGTTCCCTATTAGTTTTGAGTGTAAAATACCAAAAAGTTTCAACACTTCATGCTAAAATGTCAATGCAAATAGAGGATTTTTGCTTTGTTTGGACTTATGATGTTCTTTCCACCTTTTGAAACTGAAAAACCAAAATCAAATTACATTTAAAGTGTTAAAGATACAAAAAATATTTTCTTCCCTCAAATCCTCAGTTCATCACAAGTATGGTCAATGTGAATAGTTTGGAAACCTCTCATGGGAAAGTAATTTTATACTGCTGAAGCATTTAGATTAAAAGTTTGGCCATCTGAAATTTCTCACTGGCAAATTATTTGGTTATTCATTCCCCTCCCATTCTTCTTCTCTCCTACATCATTACTGCAATTTACTTGCCCTGAAGCCTAAAGCATGCTCTCAGAGGTATATGCACAACCTTAACCTCTTGGAAGACAGCTACACAGTATATCTGAAGGTCTTCTATGCCAACCTCATAGAGGACAGATGCAACTCATTGCAATGAAAATCTCATCCTTTTTCCTTCTTTCCTTACCACCTGTCAGTTCAGTTAAGAAACTTCAGTTTAATTAAATCAGTCCAAAACCCTGAGACAAAAATGTACTGGTGTCACAAGTAACTGTCTACTTACCAGCAAAAGTAACACACGTATAGATCAACATTAAGTGGAAAAATAAAAAAAATTTTGCATGATTTGCACTGGCTTAGAAACCACACCTTAACTTTACACAAACTTTTCCAGAAGATGCTCAGTAATGGCTGATAACTGCCTACTGCCCTGTTACTGATCCTGCAATTATCAGGGGAAAAGGAAGCCACTCTCTATGTTCCAGCCACCAAAACCAGTGTATCAGTCGGACAAGAAAAAATGGGAGATGGCAGTGATAAAAATTTGCCCCAGTGAGCAATCCTATCTATCGTCGTACATGTAAAGCAATCCACCCCATTACACAGTGATCAGCAGCTGTGACGAGAGGGGCATCTTCCCTCTGGGAAGCCAAACAAGACAGCCATGAAGAGGGCAACAGTTTCCACGTAACTAACTTTGCATCCCCAAAGGAACACACTCATTGCTATCCCCTGTGTTACAGAGTAGCCCAGATTTGGGTCTTCTTGCTTCACATGCCTCAAAAACTTCCTTAATGTTAAGGATAACCTGTGGGCATCAGTCAAGCAATAAAGGTGCACCTGAGCTTTCATGAGAGATAAGTTGCCTGGACCTGCCCCATTTTGACTTCTTGTAACTTCACTTCTTATTGCCCAAAATGTAACATTAATAACAGATTTAATTAATGAACATAGCACCAGATCACCATCTCTCAGAACCGTAAGACTGTAATCTTAAAGGATGAAGTGCACTGCACTCACTTTATAAGGGTTTATGAAGCATGTGTTATAAAAGTACCTCAACCATAAGGCTTTTATACCTTGGCACTCACTTCAATACAATCCCATAAAATCCAAGCAATCTTTAACTGTTAAAGGTGACTTTCACTACTGTATTTATTATTGGATAATGAAAAATGAGTCAGACACCCACAGAAATTGAGCAATGAAATAAGAGTTTCCTGAGACTTTGGCATTGGGTCTGCTTTATATGTACCGTGACCAAAGAACCAAATAGCTCCCTCCAGACCTTTCAGGCACTTCATGCTAACCTCTCTCCAGGACTTCCTCCCCATCAGGACTTCTCTAGAATTACACACCAACTTCTACTCCACAGAATCCCACTGCTTGTCACTGAACTTTTCAGATGTCAACGGCTGTTTCTGTAAGCATCCAACTCCTGTAAAGGACCTCCTCCATAGACTCCTCCAGCTGTGCTGGGGACTGCATCTCTCTACTCCAGTAAGTCGGTTTCAGAAGACAGCATAGATCTTTTAGCATTAACATCAGAGGGATCCCATCTGTGGGTTCCCCATCTTTCCAGCGTCGAGCGAGAATGATCACAGCACATCATGCTCAGATTATATGCAGATTATATGTCTTCGTAGAAAGTTTTGTCTTTTGCAGAGAGTACATGAAAGAAGAGGACCATTAGAAGGTAGAAAGTAATAAGCTATAAAAGACTGCCACAAAGACTTTGGAGAGACTCTGACACTGCTCTGAGAGCAGTTTAGTGACAAAAGAATGATTACCTATTGTCCTCCTGACTGAAAATCGATGGGAGAGATATCTTACATTATTAACTCTGAGAAAATAGATTAGTAAAAGCACATCAAATGAGGACCAGCACCACCCTCCCTTCTCTAAGGAGATGCACATCAGCCCACCATGCTTGTTTACAGTGAATAACCCTGGCTAATCATTCTTGTTTCTATTGTTTCTCATATCCAGTTATATCCAGATTACAAGTAAAATTAATTGTTCAGATTTGTACAAAATTAAAACAGTTCTTGGCATTGAAGCCATACCTGCCATAAATTGCCATACCAAAACAAAACACTACACAGTATTCCAAGCTCACACACTCCATCCCCTACGGAGAGAGTGCTTCATTTAATTACCACCTCCAGCAGCTGCACAAGAGCACAGATGCACCTTGCAGGACGCCCTGAGGATCAGGAGCAAATCAAGGCTAAATTGGATACAGAGGAAGAGCCCCCCAAGGAAAACCACTCTGCCATCCTCCTTGGCAGGTGGGGAACGAAAATACATCATGGCTGCAAGGCTTAGGCAAAATCAGAGCTCGTAAAAGAATTCAGATATTCTAAGGCTGCCATCCTAACCTGCCCACAATGCCAAATCCCAGGCTGGATCCAATTTGCACGCACAGGAGTGGAATAAGCCATCATACTAGACCTAACAAAGCAGAACGTTTCACCTTTGTTTTAGCACTAAGCAGGGCAGAACAACATGTATGCCCACTTTCTCTTGTCTTTTTGGCACTGGACACATGTACTTTTCACTTTTAATTACAAGACACAGCAAGCATTTGCTTGTTAAATTTCAAGTGCCAGTAGGGATGGAAGCCATCCAAAAAGCATGTGTTTGACCTGTCAAAGAGTGACGGATTGGCAACAGCCACACGCTTGGTTGTAAAACCTTTTCATTGTCACAGAAAGGCAGAGTTTACCCAAGGTTATTCCATACCATTATAGTTGTTACAGCTGTAAATTCTCCAGCTGTCCACAGATCATCAGAGCAAAATCCTCTGCCACAGTAATCCCACCTTCTTGAGGTCACTTCGGTGCTGCGTGCTGTTCAGTTATTTTGCCAAAGGCTTTTGCATATCACAGCATGTTCATGCATAGTTCCCCTCTAGAAAGTACCAAACGGGTTACAAGCATCACCACCTACAGCTGCTTTTGTGTATGTCCAGTTTGACCAGCACTTCTGTGACTGGGTCTGGACCAAAAGTAGAAGGAACACAGGCTGGTGATAACCAGTGCTTCCACAGGAAATACAGACAGCAAACCAGCAGAAGAGTAATGTAAAGCTGATCTACATTATGCTTTGCTCTGGAGTTTGGTATTTCTGGATAGCATGGTTCTGCATGTTGCTTTTTTACTCTTCTCAATTCTACACAGAAAATCCCTAACTGTAGCAACATCTGTCAGAGTTTTGTGGTCACCAGCTTTTTCTAGTGACACAGAACAGCTCTGATCCCAAACTGTGTGTACAGAAAGAGAAAAGCAGCATTCACTGTTATAATTACATACTATTTGAGTAAATGCATGGTCGTGCTGTTCTCCATAGAACTACAAAGTAATTTTCACTATTATGGTAACTTACTGTGTGAGCAGAAATAGTTACAGAAAATAACATTATCAGGAAGGAGAGGCTGTGTGCACCACAGCTGCTGGAACTGAGAACACCATTTATATAAAAACACTCCTCTGATTATATGTCTCACTTGGGAGAACACTACATGCGGGAATAAGTTTACTCACAGTAGTTGCCCCATTACAGAAAACAAAGAGATGTGCATGGATCGCTACTAATGAGGGTAAACTTTTGCAGCCCATATACAGCAGTCTATCTCACTTGAGGACAGTGGAGTGTTTCATGACTCTTTAGAAAAATAAAAATTGTATTATGCATCTCCCTTGAGGCCTTTAAACCCGAATACAATTTTAAAATGCATCATTGCTTCTCCTCTGCTTACACACTTTATTTTTCTGCTTTTTAGCCAGATTGCAGAGAGAACATAGACAACAGTCAGCTTTCTCAGTGTTCAGATCATTAGCATCTGGATGTATCTCAATTTACTTACCTGGCAACTATTACTCATGTCCCTCTCTGCCCCTAATCTACTTCTCTTCCCAACATCCCCCAACTGGAGGAAGCAGAGGAGGCAGGGGAAGGTCTATTCATTTTCTGGATGGAAGGCTGAGGGCCCCAAAAATTAAAGGCTAAAGTTACAAAATGTGATGGCATTGCAGTGCTCTGCACAGTAGCACTCAGCTCTAAGCTGTCCACTGTGGTTGCAAACTCTGCACGCTAATTTCAGGTGCTAGAGATCCTAATATATGGAAAGGCTCAGAACACATGAACAGGATTCACAACTACCAGCTCGCTGGCTTTGACATTTTTCATTACCTTTGCAAAATTAGCTCCCAATAATGCAGTCCTTGAAGGTTTGTGGTAGAAGTCCTGTTTGCAACTACACACTGAACTGAGTGGATGCCCCAGCGACTGTAAACCACAGCTGCTATGTCTGTTCCAACAGGGTCACGGATACCTCGCAGCCTTGGGAAAAAAGGTTAAATACTTCCCTTTCCAGACCCTTCCATGCACATACATGAGCCCTGGTCACTGCAGTGTCCTGGAGAACTAGTGTAAAAGGAAAGGGGATTGGAAGAGAGGACATAGGACTTACCTGCAGCACAACCCTGACACTTCAGTTTAGAAATCATTTAGCAAAAGTCAGATAATTGCCAAGCTGACCCCATCATTCCACCCATTTGCAGGTCCTAAGCACTCCATTCATTGCTTCCACTCCATTGCCACTCATGCCTCTGAGCACAGCTGCTTCCTAAGTTTTGTTGCTTTCTTGCAGTCCTTTTTAAGGATCATGTTGGCCTGCCATGGAATGGCTCCAAGGCAGGCAAAAGATGTCAGATTAGGGTTTGGGTTTTTTTGGTTTTTTTTCCTTGTCAGAAAAAGGACAACCTGATTAGCTGCAACAAAGAATTAAAGTACTGTGGGGCCCACTGCAAAAGGCAGAACCGATCTCTGTCAGACAGAGACATAAGGACTGGGCTGTGGTTTTCTTCACTAAATTTATAAGAGAACTACAGCCCAAGTTTCATATAATTGCATCTGTGCACCACTTGGAAAATCCCTATCATTACTTTCAGAGTCCAGCACTATATACAATGAAAAAAAGGCATTTTAGGACAGACAGGGTCCAGGGTAATGAACACTGGCTAGTGCAAAAAGAAGCCTCAAGCACTCCAAGATGTGAAGAAATGCTTCTCTAAGATCTAGCCCAGCCAAACTCCATGCCAAAGAAAAACTGCTGCTAACACAGCCATGCAAGGGTTTCCAGGATTCGCAGTGCTGTATGGGATAAAGCATTTTACACAGAATTTATCACATCACAGCTGAAATCAGAGCTACTGTATTTACACTGGAAGAAGCAGATGTGCACATGTGGCAGAAAGCGAGACAGTGGCCAGCGGGTACCCTGCAGACTCTCCTAATCTATTCTATTAAAAATGAGGATTTACTCAATAAGTAAAGCTGAATTTCTTTATTGTTCACTTTGGAAGCAAATGCAATAAAAAGACATTTTGCCACAGATTAGTGGGTTTTGGTGTTGGGGTTGGCAGGGGGTGGAGGGAGAATTTTCCTCAAAGAAAAAGAACTCTGTCCTGGTAAACCAGCTGATATAACTAAAGATCAAGGTCAGGGCATCATGACTTTTCAAACTGTGGCCCCTTTTCCAAGAGCTGCTCTCCACCCATTCTGTTATTTTTCCTCCTTTTTAATAACAGGAGATGCTGACTTTTATTATTGATTGATTATCCTGCTGTCTGTAAAGCACCATTCCCCTCCTCATTAATTCAAATTACCTCATTTTTCATACTTCATAAATTAATATATTATTGGAGCTGCAGCAGTAAAGAAGATGGTCATGTTTCACAGAGAGGTAAGGGGGGTGGAGAAAGGAAGGAAGTCTCATAAACCTGCTCTACATAAGAATCTGCAGCCGTGTCCACCCTGCTGACAGGCTGGGTGTTACCTACAGGCACCCCCCTTCAAGGTGATGCATCCTGACAGTCTCTCTTTGTCCCTGTAACCAAGTCAGGGCACACTGAAAGCTCAAACAGGTCTGCCCTACCCACTTCATAAAAACAATGGCCACCCCTGGAGGGGTTCAAGACCAGGCTGGATGAGGCTTTAGGCAACCTGGTCTAGTGGAAGGTGTCCCTGCCCATGGCAGGGGGGGTGGAACTAGATGATCTTTAAGGTCCTTTCCAACCTTAACCATTCTATGGTTCTATGCTTAGTGACAAAATTGCAGCTTTATTTTAGGGGATATTATAACTTCTGTTCTGTCCTTTGACACTTGCTGGCTAAATTAGAGAAAACTACCTTTTTATTAAATACTGACAGGCAGCTTTGGGAAGTCCACATCTAAACATGGATGTGACCTTTCCAGTTTTACCCCATCTCTTCTCTTTACCACCTCATACCATCCCTAAGGCTCTGCAGGGCCCTGACTCTAGCAATAAAAGGCAACGCAGGCAGGGACAGCAACAGGAGGGGTGGACTGACTTCTAGGAAGCCAGATAAGGCAGCCTGGCACAGATGTGCACTAGTACTTTGCCAAGCAGAGTTTTACCTGGTAACTGGCCCTTTTTCTCCAAACATTATTTGCAAGTCCTATAAAATCAAAACTGACATATTGCCTTGGGTTTCCCCCATCTTTCCCCCCTACGGCCTGACTCTCCAGCCACTCCAGTAGACAATGAAGTGCAACCATCAACCAATCTTAGGAGTTTTTTAGGATGATGGGGCTAGGAATTGTATGTTTGAAGTGGCAGATACCTACATTTGTGATCAGAAACAGTGCCAAACAAACACTGCTCACCCACTCCATTCTTGCACACAAAGCAACCTCAGGGAAATGTGCATGGTCAAGATCGATGGGTTTGAATTCTGATTTGCCTTCCCCTAAAATCTGTGTCTGCTTTCATTCAAGTGGACAATTTTTCCCAAAGCCCCAGGCAGCATCTAAGCAGGGATTTCAGGATCATAGTTCCAGTCCTTGGTGGATAAATTACATAGCAGGTGTCTGACTGCTTTTTTCTTATTTTACTTATACATCTTGTGTCTACATGCTTACTTTGATCAACTAGATTTGCAGTGTCTGTGAATACTAAAATTACATTTATTTAACAAAATATTTTTCATAAAATCAGCTTAGACAGCCTCCATTTTATTCCCTATGCTAATTAAATCCTGCATTAGGTTTCCATTCACTTTCAATACTTACCTCAGCACTAACCAAATGTGTATTAAATGAGTTCAGAAACCTATGAAAAATGCAAGTGAAATCTCCTGGGATGCTAAGTACAAAGACATGAAATGCAGATTCACAAAGGCACACAGAGGCAACCCTAATTTTGGAATTTCATAATCTATCATCTATCTTTCCTTCATGAACACAGAAATGATGGCTTTCAATGTAGTATGTTTAAGATAGGCATAAACAGAAGCAGACACCCATCTCTCTTCTAACCCTCTCTCCTCCACCCCCACTAAATAAAGCCATATGTGAGCATTTTGTTAATTATCTCAATTGTGTTTATTTTTAGAAACAGCTGATAAGCAGTGCATTAGGTTCACTGGGGTTGGAGGTTTTGTTTGCTTTTTTTTAATACATCTGCTTTTTCAGAGAATTACCTGGAAAATCCCCAAGAATCTCCAGGCTTCACATTCATGCATGCTGAGGGACAGCCTTCCCTGGAGTACAATGATCAGATTGTCTTTGTTTAAGAAAGGGGAAAACTTCTGTTGAGGATCTCTCATAAGCTTGGGTCCCAATTCTGCGCTGTCTGTGCTAACAAATGCTCACATCCCAGACAACAGATGCTATATTTATCTCTATGATGCATGTCAAGTCAGAAGTAGTAAAACTACAATCTGCAGATGAGCAGACAGTAGTTCTTTAAGCACGAGAACCTTCAGGTCAGGACAGGTTTCAGTGGGACATCTGACATGCCAGACTCCACAGTCCCAGGCTGCACCAGGGTGGAGTACTCTCTCACAGGAGTCCCTTGATTACAAGGATCCACAAAGAGGCACAATCCCCAAATAAGTAATAATAATAATCATAAAAAAGGAAAAAAAACCCACCAAAGCTATTTGGGCATACCGAAAAAGACCATATATTTTAAGAGTATTATAATAACACTTGTATTTTGCCTTTACAGCTGAACATCTTCCATTCATTGATCTTGAACTATGTTTAAAATCCTAATAAACTAAGTCATCCAGCATCGGGAAACCATATTTCTTACAAAGGAAAGGTCAGAGAAACCAACAGAGAAAACGTGACTTTTCTGAATTCAAAAGAGACAATAAAAATCCCTTCAAAAGAAGAAATTCCTGAAGTCCTCTTCTCCACGTATTATGACACGTCTGTAACTCAAGAGATCTCTTTCACACAGTTTCAGGTCATGGTTCTGCAAATATTTATAAAAATTCTCTCTTCTCAGGTGACAAACTCAAGCTGAATTAATGCGAAAAGTAGAGAGAATCCCATGCACAACAGCTCACAAGACTGCACCTTGTAGATACAACACTTCATGTCACATAACTTCCAACTCTGCCATGGATATTGTGGGTGACCTTAAGGAAATCATCTTTGCTTCATCAATAAGTGAAAACAAAAAAATACTTCTTTATGTCCTTCTTTATTCCCCTATTTAAACAGTCAGTTCTGGAGACTGACACTGACGGTTCCTGAAGTGTATTTACAAAACAGAATGCACTGCCACGCTGACCAGACTGCAGTCACATTTGTACAACTCACTGGTGTAACCAGAGCAGACAAATCTGAGCTCAGCTAATCCAGATGCTGTGGTTTAGAGCTACAGCCTTTGCCATACAGCAGTAGGCAGGTTTTGCCTGCATAGGCTCTGGACTGAGTGGCATGTTTTCTGGAGCACTGAGCAGCACGAGAACACCATGTGCAGCTCAAAAGGTGCAGAGAAGGGATGCACAAAGAGATGATTATAACTGCATTTGCAGCTCAGGCAATTTAGGCCCTGCTAATGGCAGCTCCAAAACCAAGAGCTATTTTGCAACTGTATATCACGGGGCTGAACGAAAAGATGTAGAAACATCTAGCTCTAGACAGTAGAAACAACTAGTTCTATCACTCCCACCCTGTGGCTCTAACTCAGTCCCATTGCCTTTGTGTTATAAATACATCCTGTGAGATCACACCAGCAAGTGCCAGCTCGCAGCACATGCTGTTTATCACAGTGCCAGCATAATAAGGAAAAAAGTTCCAAAGAAAACTTCCAACTGCCAAATGTCTTTAGGATACTCCAGAGCTCAGTTCCTCGCTGATAGCTTGGGATGCAATCTTAGGGAAAAGTGGCAGATGACAAATGGGAGCTGTGGCAAAGGATAGCAGCTCAGTTCAGGCTGGGTGAGCAAGCATCAGGTCCATGCTGGAACCACTACCTCATCAGCCTATCACACATTTGAAGAGTCAAAAGAAAACAAAATTCTGTGGAATTTCGTTTGGGATCAAATGGACAAACGGACCAAGAAATAAAGGGAAAACCAAAATCAGTCTGGACCACCGTTCTGCGCTGAGGCTCCAATCACAGCTGAAGAATTCCCTATGAAGACACATGAGGCCAGGACCAGGCTGGCTCTCAGTTACTCGCCAACTGGCCAAGAATAAATAAAAAAGTAGATCAAAGTGACTTGCACTCATTTAGGATCTACAACTCCTAAGAGTAAGAGGAGGTGTCACTCCCAATGTCCCTGTTTCCAGCTGGGTAGACACATTCCTCTGTAATTTCAATATTACAGTCACAGTTAACTTATTCCTTCATTAATACAAACTGCAACACATCGTAGCTCTCTGCCAGCTCATAAACAGTTGCCATGCTTCATCCCCCTAAGAAGCTGCACAGAAACAAACAAATCTAATTAGATTTAGCTTTCAGAGCTTCGGACTCTCCAAATACCTCTAAACAATCCTCACTCTGATGGGTGAAGTTTAGAGGTGTGATTAGGTATGAGAGGTGACACGTGCCTTTGGCTTTTAAAGCTTCAGGGATTTTGACTGCCCCTCCATTTTGACTCTATGGGAAACTACTCTGAAAAACCATTTTCTCAAAGCTTTTTAACTGAGCACAGTAGCTTTATTTCTGCTTTATGCTGTTTGCAACTACTGTTCAAATCCCTTAGCTAGAAGGTGTATCTATAAAATTTCTAAAGCTTCACTTCTGGTATAAGGGAAAAATGGGGGGAATCTTCATTTCAGTCACTGCACCTAGGTGATATTTCTGTGCAGAGAGAAAGCACAAAGGCTACAGACCTTTTAACTCTTCAAGTTATCACCTACAACAACTATGGTAACAGTGCAGGAGAAAAGCTAAAGATGACTGCATCCAATTGAATTGCAAAGCAAATTCATGAAGGAAGGTATTTCTAAGACATCAGAACTGGCACCCCAGATCTTAAATTCAATCAGGACCTCACATTCATCCACATCTCATCTGAGCAACACTATATACAAGCAAATGCTTTTTGGTTTGATTTTGTCAGAGTTGTCATTCTCTTCTTTTTTCCTCTATTCTTTTTCTTTAAGATGCTTTTAAACTCCATTCTCTCAACCTCCCCAGGAATCCCAAGGGTAGAGATAAAAGTTTCATACTGAAAATGGTGTTTTCAAGTAAACAACACCCTCACCAAGAATATTCACTCTTCACAGAACATTTCGTGGAAAAAGTAGTACAGGAAATCTGCGGTTCAATAACAATTCCATGAGTTTGAAAATGGCACCTTAATGCCCGAAAAAAAGCAGTGCTTCAGCTCTATGGAACTTCCATTCTTGTCTTCTTTCTGCACTCTTTTGAAGTACTTTTATCCCTCTGTGAGGCATCAATTCTAAAATTAATCATGTTATTGACAACCAAGAAGAAAGCAAATGTTCTCCGGATAGGGGATCTTCCCAGCAGACCAGCCCATGCTAGAAAATAAGGATTCACAGCACTTCAGCTCAAAACAGTGCCATTTTGAAGAGCATACAGTCAAAGAATGACAGGCTTAATTTTTTTTGGTGGAAATTATCCAATTTTCTAACAGAAAGTTTTCAACAACCAAAAAGAAAAAAAAGGGGGGATAGAAAGAAAATCGGAATTTAAAAAGTCAAGAGAAATGTTCTTATTAAAATAGAAGAGACTTTTTCCCTTGGTGCTTTGGAAGAAATAAACAATTCTAATTCCCAGGCTGCTGTGAAAATCTGCCTCTAGTAAAATGTAACTAACACTCAAAACATAGCATTAAATTAAAGGTCAGCAGGGAACTGAGATCTCTGCCCAGCAGAGAGTAAGCAGCCTTTTATCATACCCCTAAAGACAGACAAGAGGCCATAGGGTAAGAAAGCCAAAGCTATGCATTTTACAAGTCTCGGCTTTTCAGAGCACTCAACCATCTGCCCTTAAACTCCATTCATCTGTAAGGAAGGTGTGCTGCCAAACAAATAGGAAAATTTCTCCTGTCTGAAGTTCACCACAGCATTATTGGGCTTGTTGCAACTTACGTGTTAACCATGAAAAGCAGATGCTTCCTATATGGTGTCTCAGGCAGATGGGGTGGGCAGATGCACTGAAGGGGAAGGTGTGCCCTGGAATACACTCTGCCTATTAGAGCATCTCCATGGTGGTGGAAGTGTTAAAACTGCAGGCACTTGGCTTCTCATCAGGGCTGAAAACAGTAACTCTTAAGGAAACCACAGCTCCTAGAGCAGGGGCCCCCCAGGACTTCAGAGTTGTCTGATGGCTAAGTCTAATGATCAACTGGAATTTCATATTATTGAGAACTCAATGTAGATTTTACAGATCCAAATACAAGTCTCTAGTGTGCAAGTGAAAGAAGAAACAGCCCAAGCATCTGCAGGAGAGCAGATACAAGTCTGGCAATTTCAGCTCCCAGCAGTAGAGGCTGTACGCACAGTTGCAAAGTGTTATGAAACCCTGAGCTTGTTAGTCCTCAGGAGAAGGGAATTAGCAACACGACTGCTCCATAGGATGATGTAGTAGTCCTGGCTCGCAGCAGGAAGCATTTTAACTCCAATGCAGCCAGAGGCTATGGGTGCACAAGGGACTGAAGCCTGCTTGACTTTTTTCCTTATGTCAGCACCCAGGGTTATCTCATTTCAAATGATGGGTGCTCTCAGATTGTCTAGTTGGCCACTAGCAATGATACTTGGGAGGCAAGAGGGAAGTACTTTCAGCAACTTCTTTTGGTATCTGCTTGTTGTTATACTGATTTCATTAAAACTTTAAACCTCAAATCACACAATGCAGAGTGCACTTTCCAAGTACCTTCTTGTGATTTGTAGGAAATGGACATCCCCCATCTCAGCTCCAAAAGCAGCCATCAGCAGGTTGGGTCACCAGCTGGGAGCAGGGGCTCTGGGACCCAGTCCTGCCTCTGCCCAGCACCAGGTGGAGGCACAGCCAAAACCACCTCAGCTCAGTCTTGGATATGCAACTCTGCGCCTTTGTTAACTCTGTGCATGCGGAGGGTTGACATCCGCCACTTGCGACATGTAAAACCAACATCCACAGACTAAATCTGGGCTCTAAGTGCCAAACACCAGCACAGCCAAGAGATGCCCAGGAAGAAATGAGGCTGTCCTGGATTTATCACCATGATAACCACAGAGATTGTGTTTCTTCGCCTTTTCCCCTCTCTCAGCTGCCTCTTTCCTCTTCAGGCACAAAGACATGATCTCTCCACAGTGATTCTTCCCACTGATAAACACCACTGACTGATGTGTTTCACTGAGGAACAAAGGGCAGGACTGAGATACCAGCTGCTTCCAGGCTGCTCCAGCATTTTCCAGTTTTTCCAGAAAAAATGTTTCAGTACTTGGCAGAACATCAAATACAGTCATAGGTAGTATTCAATACCCTGCTAGGGTTCTCCAGCTAGAGATGGAAGACACACACTGGAGAAGCTTAGAAGGAAGCCTAAAGAGAGCATGAAATTAATAAAATCAATTAAATATATAACCAAACTGAAATAACAGTTTTTAGCTTAAAAGATGAAGGCCAACGACACATGAAGCTACTGGGGGACTTGCTTTTACCATCAATATTACATAGCAGATGCTCAGGCATTAATTGTGTTGGAGGCAGACTATAACCCAAAGAGAATTAAATATTTTAAGACCTAAAGAGCCATTAGGTCATCAAGTCTGACCTTCACTTGTAGCACATGTTCCAGAATTTCACCAAATCATTCCTATATTAAGCTCAATATTTCTTCCATAAAAGAATCCACTTTGTAAGACAAGGGTGTTGGAGTACCACTATTCAGGAGGGTAGGATGTGCATCAGGTGTGTTTTTCTTGGGACCAAGAGAGAAGGGGAAAGACACATGCTCCCAGACCATGGGTTGTAGCCATGGCTCACCCAGCTGCTCAGCCTCTGCATTTCAACTCCGGCCTTGTCTGATCCCCCAAGTCGCAATACACAGAAATCAGTGTCCCACCATGACCTGGCGCAGCACAGAGCAGAGAAATACAGCAGAAGCTGCCAAAAAACTTACAATATTCCCACCAAAAAAAACCCCAAAAAAATAAATTAGAAACAAAAATATTTTCTTTTAAAAAGACAGCATTTAAATCCTCTTGCCTCATAATTGAGCCTAGGGTTATGCCACAATCCAGGTAAACGATGTTTATATAACTGGCATTTGGCTGAATGCGTAATTCCTATTTAACAGCTGAAGAGAAGCATTTTGGGTCTTCAAAGAAATTTGACAGGTAATTCCCACTGTAGTTCTGCAGGGTAGCTGAGAGATAATTATCATTCTCACTAGTAAATCAATTAGGAATGAATGTATGGAAAGCTTTTCCCTCCTCCAAGTAACTGCTAATCCTCTAAGCACTAATGAGCAGACACAGATAGCAACAGTGTGCAAACCCATCAAAAATCATCAGGAGCTGTGAGGCACGCAGGGTCCAATCAGTACCTGGGAGCTAATACCTCAGGAGAAAATATCTTGCTTGGGAAGGGTCGGTGCGATCCCCTGTGTGTGCACAGGCCCTGTGGACATGTGTTACTTTTGGTAACTCCCTGGTTATTGCCTCAAAGACCTATTTTTGAGGCTCACAAGAGATCACTGCATTGTGTTCAACTAGCCAACATTTGTGCTGCTAGATCTGAAACACAAGGGATTTGGACTTTGTCTACTAGGATGCAACTGATGCACTTCACCTACTGTGATTCATTATTGGTGGTTGCCCTCAGGAGCTCAGCAGAAACATGATGCTTATTCTACAGGCCACTGTAACAATATTCACGAAGAGAGACCTGGAGAAGATTACAAACCAAGGGCATTTCTTGCACAACCTCATGAATATGTAAGGATGGGTGGACAATAAACCCGATATTGAATTTGACAAATCTCAGACACTCCAATCCAGTGACACCTTATCCAGCCATTTTTCAAGTGCTGCACTGATGTTTGGAATTGCTTTGACAGTCAACAAAGCAGAGTCATCTCCAGGTTCAGACAAACCACCTGTTTTGCAGAGGCAGAAAGAATGAAAACAAGTTGTTCCCACAGCAGCCAGCACTGAAGCTAGTTTCCTACAGGTTTTCCTTACAGCTTGTCCTTCCATTTTGAAAGATTTTTCAGGAGGGAGAAGAAAAGGGAAGACAGACAGATAGGTCCAGAAGTCATTTCCTTAAGACATAAGAACAAAAAAAAAAAATTTTAAAAATTGTCGTGAAATAAGAGAACAGCAGGTAAAGATAAGTCTGCATGCCACTATATGATGAAACGTAGGTGTTACTAACTTTAAAAAAAAGGAGAGAAAAGACTGCTAATCTGTAAAGCTCAATAGCTTGAGAAATTGCTAGAAGATAATAATATACCCCAGTACTCCGATTTCTGAGGGAGACTTTACACCAGTGACGTAGGATTTGTAACTGAGCATATTGCCTCTGATTTTAGGTGGGCAGAGTTGCTTTGGAAACAGAATGAAAAAGAATTAACTCTTCAGTGCCCACCATATTGGATACAGGAGGGCTGTGAAGGTCAGGAGAGATCATTATGGAACACCTTAATTCTACTTTGCTCAGAAAAAAAAAAAGTCAAGATAGCTGTCACAATAATTCAGCTTCTGCATCAGAAAAAATATAAACTGACCCCTGCCCACTGCATTCTTCTTCTCCTCCATATATCCAAACACACACCTATTGCTGCTGATAGTAATCAGAGCTATGACTGCCTTAAGGTCGCATACACTGAAATAAACATCGATCCTGAAACCTCTGTAGACCGACCAGTGACAGAAAACACAATAGCAGTAATAAGAACAGTACAAATAGCAAAATACTAGTTTGGAAACCTATTGATGGAGACAGGAGATGGGCAGTTGGGAAGTGGTCAAGCTAAATGGGCTGCAGCCCATCCAAACACAACTCCACTGCCAGCAATTAGCTACCTGCCGCAGTCCTCCCACGTTCATTTCTGTGGGTCGGTGAAAGCATCTTTGTCCCACTACCTCCCTTGAATCAACACAGGCAATAATTTTAAACCAAAAAGGCACTGAATAGTAACTCCTGGGCTGTGCTCTGGAGCCAGCTGCAGCCCTAATTGCATCGCATCAGAAGCTTGAAAGGGGGTTTGAAAGTTATGACCTCATTTTCTCTCCTACACATTCAAACCAAATCAAGTCTCACACCCACTCTCCCAGGCATATTCTGCTTTCAGTCCTCTTAGATGATGTAACTAATGAAAATGTCATTTACATCTTTACCTCCAAATTCTAGCTAGGGAAAGCATAAAGGGGAAGACTCCAATGCAGAAATAAATCCCTTTTACTCTGTATTTCTAGTAACAAGGAGACAGAGAAGGGAGGGAGAGATGTATTAGCCAAAGCCAGTGTAAGCAAGACTCCCGGAAACATTTTTGTGAGTTCAGCTTCTTTAAAGGTGTACATTAGAAGCACATAAAAGCAACCGTTTTATTTCTCTGACACATTCAGCAGGAGGTTAAAGACTCCATCCCTATCACAAAACCAGGCATAGTTCTACTGGATTCCATGGAATTGCACAAGTGCAACTCAGATGGCAAATTCAAGCTCTTGTGAATTACCAACAGATTTCACTTTAGAATCGTAATTCCTTTCAGAATGAACAGAACGCCATAATTTTGTTTCTATAGTTACCAGCTCGATGGCTTTCCCTTACCTTCCTCCTGTTAGTGGGACTGACATAAAGGTAGCTCAGCACAGTCTTCAGGCCTACTTTGTCATTTAGCTTTTCATAGGTAGTGCCATAGTCTGTTGACCTGGAGAAAAGAGGAGACAAAAAGAGTTCATGTGGTTATTAGAGCTCAGGGGAAGGAAATGACTATGTGAACAGATGCCCAAAGTTACAACATGAGCACTATAAGCCTTAAAACTTGAGCTTTTGTATTTAATTCAGGGTGGCCAGCAGAAAAGAGAAGAAAACTTGAGTCTTTTTGGGGCAGGGTCTGTCTCTGCATCAATTGATCCCATGCACCTGGGGAGCTGCAGTCCACCCGTGAAGATGGACTTTGTCTCATGTGCTAGTGTGGGACTGCAAATTAAATCTACATGGGAGGACTCTGATCTCAGCAGCACGCTTAGCACAAATTCTTTTTTCAGACAAATCCAACAGAAGAATCCAAATTAAACTCATCAACAACAGTTTTATTTAAGTAGGCTGATTTTTGACTTGGAGATGGGGATGCAAATGTGGATCAGAATTGTAACAGCTGAACTCATGTCTAGATAAAAATGTACCTAAACTAGCATCTTGAGTCCTCAGTCACCCCCATCCTACTTTGTGCCAGGCATTTCATTTTTCTGAGTTACAGAGACAGATTCAAGCCCCTACACTAGCAAATCCCACCCAAAGGAGCAGATGATCTGGGGGTGGCATTACCCATTCGTGACTGGGGAAAAGGACCGCTTCGTCACAGAGGGTTTTCTGTAGCTTCCTCCTCCTCATTTGTAGGCATGTTTGAAACCTCACTTCGCCCTGCTTGTTTCTCAGCTGTTCTCGTACTCTGCTTTTTCTTGACAAACAAGATTTTTTTCTACTAGAACAAATCAACAACTACCTAATACAGGATCCCACACCTGAAGGGTGGGATCAGCACCAGCTTGCTTTAGGAGGGCTGTCATAACTGGCATGAAAGACCCACTCACCCCATCCAAACAGTGGGGAGAGCCTGGATCCTGACCCTACACAGCTTCTATCATATGGACAGAGCAAATACAGTCCTTGCCAGGTGGACAAGGAAAGACCCTCACAAAAAGCCTACCTGGACATACTTATGATTTCATTAAGATGAGAATTCATGTCCCCTGCCCTCCTCTCTCATCACACTTTTTACTGAACAGATAACTAGGGAACATGTAGCAATTCAGTGCCTTTCCCAGTAACTAGCTCCAATATTTTTCAGATTTTCTAAGTTCAGCAAGTCATCAGCATCTGCAGCTTTGTGGTTCTGCCTGAGGCCAATCTTTGCTCCTTTTCTATCTGGCAGAGAAATGGCCTGAGTCACCCTTTTGGCATCACAATGAACAGTGCCACTGCACCCAGCAGCTCATGGCTCCCACTCAAGTGGCTGCAGAAACTGAGCAATGCCATAATTTGCACCCAGCTCTGCTGGTGTCCCTGCTGCTAGAGGAGTCAAGAATGACACTGAAAGGGACATGCCACAAAACCAGACAGCTGGTTTCAGACTTCCAAGTAGTATGACCCATGAAGCCAAAAGCTTGTTTTATCACTGATGTGGCTCCAACAAATTTGCTTCCGTGCATCCTTCATGCACAATTCCTGAATGGTTTGTAAAGTTGTTCTTTCTTTAAATGGGTTGAACCAACCCTCCTCTTTCGAACACTCAGCAGCCAGAAGTGCTTCAAGTCCTAAACAACTTCCTTGTGTTCTGGTTTAGTGCTTTAATACTAAAATAGAGCTAATACTGGGTCTATTTACACCTAATACTCCTTTGTACTAGTGCATAGTAATGACACTCACTGGGCTTCACAGAGACATCCCAAAAGATATTACAATAATGTACTGTATTTCCGTAGCGCTTTCCCATCCACAGAATCTGAAGCTCTTGGCTCTCTAGGTATCCATACCACACAAAACACTTATCAGCTTTCCCCCTCCAGCCAAGCTTGAAACTGAAGTAGCTCAATTAATAAAAATTAGTAATCCAGGTCAATTAATTCTACTACACGAGGCCTGCTCTACATGCAAATTCAACAGGTCAGGAATCCTCAAGTAACACTAAGCTCTAAGCAGAGGGCAACACACAGAGGGCAAGCACTGAGGTACTTCCTTGATCTCACCCTTCCAACAGCACTGAAGCTCTGAACAAGCTACATTTGTGACTACATATGTACCAGCCACCAGCCAGGGAAAGAGATCACTGGTTTCAATCAGCAATCAAAGAGAATACAAATAACAGTTTAATATTCTGACAGAGCTACTTTGGTTTTGTTCTCCGAGTCATTTTCAAATTTCCCAAAATGCTTTGCACTTCTAAAGATGCAGGCTGGATGCCCTAATGACTCTTTCTCATTAAACCATTATCACTCATTGCATTTGCCCTTTCAAAGAATAGCTAGAAAGGAAGTAGGATCATTATTTCGTTAGCTTCTCTAAGGCTTTCTTATTATCATGACAGTCACCACTGGCTTCACAGAAATGTCTCAAAGGATATCACAATAATATACTGTATTTCTATAGCACTTTCCCCTCCAAAGAATCTGAAGCTTTTGTCTCGTGTTAATCCATTCAAACTAATACAGTCCCAACAGCCATACTGGGAAATATTATCTCTATTCTAGAGATGAAGAAATTGAAAGCTTGCACAGGTAATGGTTCATTTTTTCAAAAGCAGGCACCTACAATTAGCCATTTTATCTTCTAAAATCATCTAGTGTATGGCTCAATACTCAGACCCACTAAACTCCTACCACCAAACTGCCTAATCTGAAAACAAGTATTTACCAAAAAAAAAAAAAAAAAAAATTGCTGCCTAATTTTAGCAACACAAGGCTGAACATTTGAAGAGATGTGACCCACAGGTGGGTTCTGGCTCAGCTTTTAACCTTAACTTACAGAACCATAGAATGGTTTGTGTTGGAAGGGACCTTAAAGACCATCTAGTTTCAACCTCCCTGCCGTGGACAGGGACACCTTCCACTAGACCAGGTTGCTCAAAGCCTCATCCACTGTCCTGGGTTAAGCTGAGACAGAGTTAACTTTCTTTATAATAGCTAGCAAGATGCTGTGTTTTGGATTTGTGCTCAGAATCAAGCTGATAAAAAGTGATGTTTATGCGGCTGTCAAGGTCTTTCAGCTTCTCTGGCTGTCTGAAAACAGGAGAAGCTGAGAGAGATCACAGCCCCAGTTACTAGCCCAGGATTTGATCTAAGGTTTGGGATTGAAAATGCAGAGTGGCCAATAATCTATTCCATAATGTATTGGGTGTGTCTGAGCTGGAGTCAGCCTCCCCCTGCAGCCCTCCCAGTGCTGGGTGCTGCCCTGGCAGCCAGCAGGGTGTTTGTAACACAGCCTGGGAGGGGCGGAGCCGGGACAGCTGGCCCGGATTGGCTGTTCCACACCATGTGACACCAGCTCAGCCATAAAAGCCCGGGCAGGCAGGAGGAGGGGGCATTTGTTGCTGTGTTTGTCTCCAGGAGCAGCTGCTGCACACACTGATGCTCATCTTTCCCGGGAAGTGGCTGGACATCACTTACTGAGGGAAAGCAGAGAATAACATGTTTGTTTACCTTTTGTTTCTGTGCATGGCCTTGGACTTTGCTTTAGTTAAACTGCTTTTATCTTGACGCGAGAGTTTTTAATCTTATTCTCCCCCTTTATTTTGCTGAAGGGAGAGTGACAGAGGGGGGCACCTGGCATCCAGACAAGGCTAACTGACCACAAATAACATACACGTCATGCCCAGTATATGGGTGGGGACCCTCCGGAAGATCAGCCCTTTTTGGTTCTGGATCTCTTTTACTCCGGGTCATCTCGCTCCAGGTGGTCACTCTCCCAAGGCCTTCCCCCTGTCACCTCAGTCAGCGCTCAGTCTGGGATGCTCAGACTGTTATCTCCATTCCATGAGTGTGGTTTCAGGACTCTCCCTGCTCTGGGATCGTTAGCTGGGAACAGGCTGGGCCTTGGTCATGGGTGGGGGGCAGTATCACTGTTTATCACTTATTTGTATATAGTATTATTTTCCATATAATTGTAGTTTAGTTATTAAATTGTTCTTATATTAATCCACAAGTCCTTTTTTTCCCCCTTTACCCCTTTAATTGTCTCCCCTATCTTCAGGTGGGGGGGGCTTGGGTTGGGAGAATGGGTGTGTGGTTCGGCCCCCATCCAAGGGCAAACCCATCACATCCAGCCTGGCCTTGAACACCTCCAGGGATGGGGCATCCACAGCTTCTCCGGGCAACCTGTCCCAGTGCCTCACCACCCTCACAGTGAAGAATATCTTCCTAATATCTAATCCAAATCTACCCTCTTTCATTTTAAAACCATTACCTCTTGTCCCATCACTCCACTCCCTGACAGAGTGCCTCCCCATCTCTCCTGTAGGCTTCCTTTAAGTACTGGAAGGCTGCTTCTCCTTTACTAATTATTTATCTTTGCAGTCAAAGACTTCCAATTGCAAATTAACTAGTTCACATGTCCTTACAGTTGCTTGACACTACAAGCAGACTGGATCCCATGTTTTCTCCCATTCCTCTGGTCAGAATAGGATCCACTTCAAAGCACATTTTAAAGGAGTGAAAGAGAAGAAAGATTGTAGTTATATCAAAATGTCAAAAGACTCAGTGATACAAAAGACCCTTTCCATGAGTTATATCCCAAATGCCTGCCTAAGTTTGGTTGGGTCTTTTTTGGCCAACTGATCCTGGCCAGCTGGTTATCCTCTGGGTTGCTCCATTGAAGCCTTCACTAGAGTCTCATCATCTTGGAAGGCTGTTACTGCCTTCAGCCTCACGTTTATATTTGCAGATTGCTTCTACCTCCCCCCCCCCCCCCCCCCCCCCCCCCACGTACATAAAAGTGTTATTAACAATGCTTCCATAAAACAAATTGTTGTACCTTGTTACAGCGCTGGTAGCACAGAAATTGTTACAATGTCGAATGGACTCTGGCTATAGATACAAAGCCCAAAAAAGTTTAGTCCATGCATTTTGTCCCACATGTCCTTATACACCGATCTTACAGCATTTCCTTGTCCCCTCTATCCTGCTTTCCATCCTGCAAACCAAGCTGCTGGCAACACCCTGAGAAAGGCTGCACAGTGAAAAGAAATACAACTCAGTGGGTAGTCCAGTCTCAAATGGACCTTTGTTTACTCCAATTCAGCTTTTTGGTTTTATAACCAAAATATATATAAATATATAGCAGCTCCTACCAGCCATGAGGAAGAATCTCTTTGTCAGTCTTGGCTATCATGAAGACAGACTTAATCCAGTGCAACATCAGTACAATATTCATATAACCAAATAAATGAGGGCTTTCCCTGAACAGGTTGTGGCACCAAGTTCTACGTATTCCTTTTGGAAAAGCAAAGTTTATAATGTAATTAATTTATTGAGAGAATGCAAACTCTCCCATAATCATATTCTATTATAAACAGTTGGGAAAGAAAATCACTTGCTTAATTCCACTGCCCTCCCTGATGGTCCATGACATGTATTAACCATTGCTGCAAGTGCTGTCCCAGAGTCTGGCAGAGCAGGACTCAAGGGGCACACCTTCTCTCTGCCAAACCTAGTCATAACTCAGTGCACCAAGAGCTAACAAAATCCATCTTGTTTCTGCAGGTCTGAGCCCACGAATCTGACAAACAAGCTTGAGCCAGCAGACTTTAATACTGTCCTAAGACTTGCTCATCCCAGGGATATGAAGTAAAGGTACGGAGAGGAAGAGAGAACGCCATCTGAATAGCTTTGAGAGGATTCCTGCTCTCAGATGGTTTCCATCTCAGGGCTTTGTCAGGCAGAGAAAGAAGGTTTCGTTTGTTTGCAGTCTCAGCTACTCATCTATGGAGATAAGCTACAAAATGTGTGTCAGTCTCTCAGGAGAAAAATTGCTGCAAATGCCAGCAGTGGATAGCTGAGAGAAACAAGCCAACCTCCTGGAGTGTACATGTGCCACTGACTCTCCTGTGGGGGGGTTTCTTCTCTGCACCTGTGGCTCTCCTCAACTGTGTGTGGAGAAGGTACAAGTTAGATTTTAGATTCTCAGCCTTTTTCCTAGACAGTAAAGCTTATGCATTCACCTCCAGATCAGTCCCACTACGCACACTCCCACAGCCCCACGTTGAGAACTGCATGAGGGGCAGCTCCATTTAAATGAGCAGGAGAGTATCCCAATTCTCTGTGCACTTCAGAGAGAAACAGGAACACACACTGCCCAGATTAACATTTGCTTCTCTTCTCATGTGCCTGCAAACTGTCTGCCTGCAGTGAGCCTGTTTCTCCATACCCCCAAACAAGTCTTATTTTTACCCACTGGCCAATTTTCTCACAGTTTGACAGAGAAATAAAAACCCAAGAGGAACAAAGTTTCCACAAGTTTCATAAAAATCAGCAGCCAGCAAAAGGAGAGCAAACTTATCAGCGCTCAGAGAAAAGCTGCAGCATGAAACAAAATCCCAAGAGACATGAGAGCGGGCACGTCTCTCTGAACATCCAGCTGCAGAAAAGCATTCAAACACAGCTCACATATTAAAACACTACAAAGAACCCGACTGCACAACACAAGTCAGGCTGACAAACTTCCACTGCTTGGGAAACAATTTGTTTCCATCTCTCTCTGCCCCTTCCTCCCCCTCAAATTATCCCCTTAGAGATAAAGGCATTTCTGAAGTTACGACACATTGAGAAGGGACTCCTGCTGAGTCAGAGTCCAGCTTGACCACCTCCTACGGTAGCCCCAACAGTAAACCCCTTTTGCCAGCTGACCGTAAATACATTGATGACTGTAAGTGATTCAGGACTTGGGCAAAAGCTGTCCCCACCACGCTGCTTTGCACCAAATGGCTAAATGGGTTCTTACTGGAGCGCAGAGTCCTAAGTCAGGAACCAGGCCAACCAGACAAAAATTATTGCACCACGTGGGAAACTGGTCCCACTAACTTACAGGCAGGGCAGAGGGATGCTCCTCTTCAAAAGGATATCAGTCATTTAGAATGCTTTGGCCCTGACTCTCTGAACTGTTTGAGATTATTCCTTTTCTTCCTCACTGAACATTTTAGACCAGTTCCTGGCTTTTGGTAACTATGGCTGTTGGTGGCTGAACATCCTCGACTCCCAAAACATTTTTCAAATTTAGCTACAAAAGAAAGAAGCAACCTTTCCTCTCTTAGGGCTGCTTATGAGCCCAGACGAATCCAGAGTCTGCCCTGGGCAGCCAAATACCCAAGACAGAAATACAGAGGTGGCCCTGTAGCTAATGCGGCCACAGCTAGAGCCCTGGGAAGGCAGACTGACCACTGCCACAGCAGGGAATGGGTGCAAGTCTAGCAATGTCCCCCCCCAGAAGTAGTAGACATGGTGCCAGCCATTGCTGCTAGCCCAGCTCCCTGGGCTCTCCTTTTCTGCCTCTCCAGGACTACTTCATTTACAACCTCAAGGCAACCTGGGGAGCCCAGGTCCAGCTCCCAGCCTGTAACAGTAGAGCCTACATGTCATTTACAATGAGGCAGTGCCCAGAAAGATCCACTCTTACCAGTGCAAGGCAGTCTGGATGACCTGGTCACACACACAAGGTTTCTTTTTTATTTTTTTTGGACAAAATAAAAATAAAAATAAAAATAAAAATAAAAATAAAAATAAAAATAAAAATTAAAAAAACCAAACACCAGACAAAAAAGCTCTCCAAAAGCAAGCAAACAAACAAAAGACCCCCCCCCCAAAAAAAAAATCCAAACAGTTTTACTAGCTTGTCTCAAAGGACCTTCTAACCCCACAGCCAGAATACCATGAGGGTGGATAGTGATAGGACAAGGGGGAATGGTTTTAACCTAAGACAGGGGAGGTTTAGGTTAGAGATTAGGAGAAAGTTTTTCACCCAAAGGGTGGTGGCACACTGGAACAGGTTGCCCAGGCAGGACGTGGATGCCCAATCCCTGGAGGCGTTCAAGGCCAGGCTGGATGTGGCTCTGAGCAGCCTGGTCTAGTGGTTGGTGGCCCTGCATATGGCGGGGGGGTTGAAACTAGATGATCGCTATGGTCCTTTTCAACCCAGGCCATTCTATGATTCTATGATTCTGTGAACTGTTATCTTATACCCTCAAAAAATGGCTGTAATGGAGCTAACAAGCAAAATCCAAACTTTAGTCCTCCCCTCTCTGGAGATGACATAAGTCTGGATGTAGCATTTTACAATGAAGGTATCCACAGAAGCCCTATGGGGCTACATCTGCTTACTAACCAAGGCAATCAAGAATCTTTCACTTAGCAGAGCACAATACTTGCTGTGCTGAGAGCTTGTTTTCACCAACCATAATTTTAGAGTGACTGCAACAAATATAAAGCCAGACTATTTTACAACTGCAAACAGAAACAACTGCCTCATTTTGTCCCCATCCCACTAAAGAACACTAAAGACAACAATGACAGTCTGGAGAAGTGAACAGAAACTGAGCAAGCATATGGTACTGCTTCCTGCTGTAGTTTCCTAGCCTACAGGAAGATCACAGACTTCCTAAGCTGAAGATGATGCCTTTGTGTGCAAGAGCCATGCTACCATTTGTGATTTCACTGATTGTTGTCACACTCCCTACAGATGTAGTTTTTGTATATTTAGCCTACAGGGATGGTAGGGACTAACTTGAAAGCCATATGTTTGCATCACTCTTGTTCTACTTGTCCTGCAGGTACACAGTGATGCTTTGGATATCCCCAGCAATCACAGACTATCCCAAAAAATGTGCCACTGTCTAAATAGCATTCACCATCAGCATACAGGCTGTCTTTTCCTAGTCTCCTCTCAATTCTGCAGCCAGGCCTTTCCTTACCTCCAGATACACCATTTCTGTGGAAAGCATTACTTCTGTAGAGATCTGAAGAGTTACACCTCATCATTACTTGCTTCCCATTTGTACTGTCTAAAAATTCTGATATATTCATTGTGTTCTTGATTCTGATGTATTCTAATTTTCCAAAGAGGTGTTTTATGCATTTCTGATAAGACAGCATACTGATTTGATTCCAACCACTTGACTGGCTCAGCAAAGATGGCCTTATCAAGACATATTTAAGAAATTTGGTCTAGAGGACACTTTAATATCCTCAAAGATAAAAGGCAGCTTTGATGACAAAGCCTCATTAATTAATCAGGTATTAATTAGATTATTCATTAGAAACAAGGCTATTCCCAGGCCTTTTTCTACTTTTATTACTATAGCTAAAAATACTTTTGTAATTATTCTCTTAAGTCAGTAATCGTTTTAATTTGCATTATTTTGTAGCAAAAAGAAAGCGCTTTGAATGTAGGATTTTCTGAAACATCTGCCTGTTTTGGGATCAGTGGTAGGCAGTACTGTGGGGACATTAGATGAACCTGAATCAGTTTTAATGTAATACAAGGCATGTTAACTTTTTCAAGCTATCAGCAAATCTTTGCAAAACCGATAAAGTTAAAAAGAGAGGGCAGTGATGAAGATAGTTTAGTTCAGTTCCTTAGACACAGATATTAAAAACTGCAGACAATCCCCAAACCAACTTTTAAGGTCAGGCTGCAAAACGTTCGCTACCTCAGCTGACCCCCTCTCCCACAAGTCTTACATCTGCCTGCAACTCCCCTGCTCAGGGCCCTCAGAGTTTACTGTACCCAGCAGCACACCCACACAACCTGAACATAAACACCACAGAAATCCTGCCTGACCCCAGGCAAGGTTCCTCAGCACTCTAGTTTCCCATTTAGTTAACTTACCTTCGTATGAAAATATTGGCTCTTACTGTTTAAAAAAAAAAAAGAAATAAAATTATGAGACAAAGCCACCTGAGACAGCTGAAGACTGACAAAGATATAAGTCCCTTCTAGACTTAGGAACAAATCTTTTCCTCCAGTCACAACATGACTGAGAGCCTCTACATGATACTCTTTTACAATGAACAAGACAGCACCAGACCCTGAATTAGCTCAAGTCAACATTACCCTATTACATTCAAGTGAATGAGTAATATCAGCAGGTCTACACTAACTTACACAACAGAGGTCAGGACCCACTCTATACCTATGTATATCTATAAACATTCAAACAAACAGCAACATTAACAAGAGGATGCCAGCAATTTGCAAGCATTTCAAAATTTTGCATTTGTGAGAATTCTGCATTTCTAAGAAACTTGCTCCAGCACAAGCTCTCTTTCAATACAATAGAAAAATAAATAAGACAAAACATAAAATCGGCCCATCCCTGAATCCTTTCAGGCCTATCCATTCCAATTATCACTGAAATATCCATGTCAGGGCTTTCAAACCCTCCCAGCCTTCTGAACTACACGCCAATGTTTTTGAGCATCTCATAACACAGATATCACAATTCACAGTAGAGAAGGAACCCTCAGCGGCTGGATTACGCAGCTGACAGTGCCTTTATGTAGGTTGCACCACTAGCTTTGCAGCGTGGCCTGGTTACACAGCTGAGTCTCTGGGCAATAAGCTGAGGTTGTTGTGAACGGTCCCAAATGACTCTCTTTCTTTCTCATCCAGACACTCAGGTTATGCCACTACATCCTCTCCTAGTTCCTCAGAGCAGAAAATTTTGGTTGAAAATTATAAGGATAGGGATATGAGTGCAAAACTGGAAGAAACCAATCATCTGTCACTCAGTCTCTTGTCTTGGGGAACAGTCAGATCAGCAGCTGTATTAAACCTCTCATAATACTTAAACCCAGTGCTACACTGCAAGTAGATATTTCACACTAGCACTGCTTGAGTGTGAGTCTTATGCATTCCCTGAACACGAGGATTAACAGCCTCAATTCTAGTTAGCATTTCTTCAAACTGTAACAGTGAGCACTACGCTTGCATCTATACAGACTTTCCAAAGAGGAAAGCTCACTGGTTTTTATCAAGGTTAATGAATAACTGTGATCCATATGGCAAATGCTCAACATGGGGACCCTTCTCTCCTCACCAACTGCTTGTGGGTTGTGAGCAGCTCAGAAAGCACACAATTGATCACTCCTGCATTATCATGTCCTAAGATCTCACTGCCTAATATCTTTCAAACCACAGTCGTTTCAAGCTTAATTTTACCTCAGAAAAGCCTCTTTTTCCTGTCATCTTTTGTGCTCGGCATTCAGAAGCTCATCTAACACAAAACACGCTGTCTTGGGAGAATAAACCTGTCGGATTTTTTTCAGACAGAAGATCAATAAAGTGGGAACAGCTTGAAAAGTCAATCAGCTTCAGCAAGTCCCCCAGGAGATGGCTGGGTGATTGTCATTTTAATGAAGGAATAATAAATAGAGCACAAGGAAATGCACATCCCCTTCAAACTCATGAGGGAGAATATCTTGGGCTGAGAAGCAGGGAAAGAAGAGGAAGCTCTGGAAGAGACCAGTCATCTCTCTAGCTTGACAGGCTGTCTCAAGCAGTGGTCAGACTAGAAAGAGCTAAATGAAACGTCTTAAAACTGAGAATTCACTCCAGCACTACACTGCAGAATGTTATTTTCTCCAGGTATAAGATGAGGAATATTTTTGTTTAGGCCCTGAAATACAAGGATAAATATCCCTTATGCCTTTGCTTCTAAGTAGTGTGCTGAAAATGCGATTCTTATTCATGTTGAATTGTTACTTTTACCTAAATGGAGATTCTGAAGAGCTAAGCAACCTGCATATTAGAGGCAAATGGAAAGGGAAAGCTGTCTATGACCCAAGATGTTAAAGTCCTTTCTCTAGACATACCATGGATTTTCTTTATATCTTTGGATTTAATAATAATTTAACTACTTATGAAAAGGATCAAACACGAACACCCAAAATGCAGATAGTGAGGTTCTGAGAGGAAAGAATTCTGTTGTACTAAAGGGACTGGAAGGTATCTTGGGAAACCCGCAAGGTTCCTTCTTTGCCAGAGACTTCCTCTATGGTTATGATCTTTCTGCCAGTTACACACGGTGACATATTTTGCTGTTTTTCCAACCACCTAGGTTGGAATATAGCATCTCCCACAAAGGTTCACATAGATGCAAACATTTCAAACTGTGAACTGAGATCCACACTTTCTCAGCTGTGACAGATGGATTGGACTTACTGTGTGAGCTTCCATGCCCTATACCAGAGTTCAGAGTACATCAATGTAATTGCCTATCCTAGCATTCAAGTCTATGACTCGGTATGTTTTAGGCCTTTGGCTATGCTTTCTACTTGAACTTGAGCTCCAGACCCACTCAGGATATCTGTCTGTTGATGAACCAACTGTTGCTCATGTTTCTGACAGTATTTTCCATGGATCCATGTTTCAAAAAAAAAAAAAAAAGAACAGAACCCATTAAATTATGTAGTGTATCTTTAATTGCATTCTAACCCAGCAGGGTTCACTTGCCGCCCCTGGACAGTCCTAAAGCAGTGGCACTCAAGTTCTTTCAGCAATATTATTTAGACCAGAACATAAAGGGCTTTTTTTTTTCCTCCATTCTAGTCACCCTGATGCTTCAGAAGCCAATCAGAAAATGAAGCATGAGATTACATTCCTGCAGGGCACCATTAAGACCCCCAGGGATAATGTCAGCATAAAGGGTTGCCCATCTTTTAGCAGATAGATTGCAATAGACTGTGTGATTTATTAGGAAACAGTGGCACCTCATCATTGGCCATTTCCTTATTCTTTTTAGCTGCCTTACCAGAAGGCACGTGGTTTGTTTTAACATCAGCTTTAACATTCTGGGAACGAACCTTCCTGCAGGCTGAATAGTAACACTCTGAAACAAGCCCCTGGCAGTCAACAAGGATCTGATCAACCACTCCATGTAGGGGCATTTCTTCAGACTTGTCTGTGCACATCTCTACAGGTTTTACTCTGAGGATGGAGGAGAAAATGAAATATGGGTAGAAAAGAGGAAGGTTCACACAGTGCTGTCACGACAGAGATGTCAGTGAGCAGCACGTAGACATGCTGAGCATAAGAACATGTAGAGAAGTGGTTCATTTCTGTAGCTTACTGCAAAGAAGTAAGCTCAGAGCAGGTGAAATTTCTTCCCCCACCTCTGTCCCCCTTCAGAAGGTTCCCGGGAGAATATCTAGACAGGAAACCTGCTTGTTTCGCATCACTGCCTTGAGCACACTGCCTGATTGCTCACATTGTAGCATTAGACCCTCAGCTAGTATACATCTGAAAGAAACCACTTATCAACTGGAAGCTTCAGTACAGTACAGCACCGTCCCTCAGAACATTCACTCCACACAGCCCTATCAGCCACGTTTAATTAAGTACCATATTTAGCCAGTTGAAAATATAAACAAACAGGTGAGAAAATCTCCTGCTACAGGAAAATGTCCAAGCTTTAGCCAATCTTCCCACAATTCATTCTTTCCTCTCCCTCCCTGCACAATACTTCTTTAACCTCCTCTGGTGTGTGCTTCTATTAATCACAGTTCATGCAGTCAAAAATGCCTTTCCCCAGACTCCATTTTAGACACACACATTTATTTGTGCTTGAATTGGATGCAAAATACTTTCATGTTAATGAGCCACAATCATGGATCAATAAAGTTCATATTGAGACTTAAGTGCTGTGATTACTGAAAGAAGGAACACAGAAAGAGATATTACATCAGGTACATATGCATCTATTACACAGCTGCTAAACTTTGAAACAGTATGTTTATAATAATTAGAGTACCATGGTGAAATAGCAGCTGTCTTTTCAAGCCAACAAAAAAAAAGCATTTTGGGAGTAGTATCTGAAGAGGTAATTTCTTTGTCCATACCTTACTACAGAACTGATGCTGAAAATGAAGAAAACAAATAATGATGATATTTTGCTACAAATCATTATTTTGCAAAGATTACACTTTAATAACTTTGGAACACAAAATATTTTAATTAATTAATCTCCCTTCCTCACGGATGAGGGCAAATGATAAACACAGGCTTCTCTAACTCGCACCTTCTCTCTTTCTTTTTTTAAAATCTCTTTCTGCCACCACTTATCAGTGTTGCTGCAGCAAAAAAGGGGGAAAAAATATTAAATACATTGCTAGGAAAGGGATCCATCCTTAATGACACCATCAATAATTGCTGTCACAAACTAATATCAGAGTTGCAACCTTACAAGGAAGATAAAGAGGCAGAGTTTTTCATGGTTTCTAGACAGGCTCTAAATGGGATTTTCTCACATGCTTTTAAATGCTGCCTGGATAGCTCATAGGGCAGTGGAAACTAACAGCAGGTTGAATCCAGACAGGGAATGTTAAACCTAGGGTTGTCCTAGGAACCTCCCAGAATGGTCTTGGATCCAGAAAGCAGGATGTAAGTACAACAAACATTGTCCTTGCAGCAAGGCTTACACCTTTGATGGCAGTTCCTTGGACATCAAGGATATTCTCAGGCAGTTGCTTCTTCACGTGTCAAACAGATTCCAGTAATTCCCCAATTCAGCAGTGCCCAGATGTCCTCCAGTCCCTACATCACTGAAAAGTTATTGTGCAGCTAAGACCTTGTCATCACAATCTAGACACCATTAAGAGAATTTATACTCCAAGATGCTGTTATAAAGAGACTGAATGGCTCCTAGATGAAACGTGGAGAATGGCTGGAGAATTGAGATCAACTTCTCTTCAGATATCAGCGTCTTGGGGGCCTTGACACTACCTGCAACCTGCACAGTCCTGCCCCTCACTCCAGTAAGCTGCAGACAGGGAACAGCACTCCTGTTTCCCGAGAACTTGTTAATGTGCTGAAAGCCAGACATTGATAACTGTTATGTATTTGCATATCAAACCAAGGATGGGCCAGTTGCTTGAGTGCTTCTCTGCACCCTGCTAGTGCAACCAAGCTGTACTTCAGACTTGAACAGAGAAGATGGGCTTACCTCAGCCAGCCCCAGCTTCAGCTGGGAGGTAGCAACTCCAGAGACTAGACATTTGGGGTCACTGACTTCTCAGGTGATTGAATTATTAATTTCCCAATAAAATCAGTATATTAATCAATAGTAAATAGTGGAGAGGGGAGAACCATGCTGCGAAATCACCTTTCATTTTGGACTTTAGAACCTCCATGTAATTAATAATCAGCATAGCACACTTGCACTTCTTGCAAGCCCTGAGAAAACTCCCATCAAGAGCTTTGCAAGTTGGCATTTCGCTTCCAGTCTACAAATTAAGACATTCCTTCTGCCCTCTTACTGACTGCCAGTGAAGTAATTTCAAACCTTCCCTCCTGAACAGTCTAACCAGTCATTAGTCACAGACTGTAATGCTCCAGTATCATAAACACACTGTCAGACATAAGAAGTCTTTGAATTTTGCATGGGGGAAATGGGGCCAAAATCACATCTTTCCATAAAATGCAATGTTTTGATGCATCTTTTAAAAAAGGTTATGTAGATGAAATAAAAGGTCAGAGTGAGGTGATAGCCACGTCTAAAGCATGGATCCTCTCAGTTTCATGCACTGAACCTGAGACCACAGTTTCACCAGTGTCAAGAGTGTTTTATTCTGAAACTATTAGACCCCACCACATGGCAGTCTGGTCCAAGTTCATGTCAGGTCAGTCCCAGGACTCACAGTCTCTCAACAAGAGCACCATCCCAGAAATAAGGACTGACTTGCTCCATGCATGTAACTGGGAGATATGACCTGTTTCCAGCACTGACCCAGCACTGATGTACCCTCTCCTTGCACAAGCATTGTGACTTCTCTTCATCAACACCAGACAAACATGGTAAACTATGGAATAAGAAAGACTTTTGCTGTGCTGCAAATAGTGATTGTCAGGAGCCACTTCCTTGGAGAACAAAGACTCTCAAAATTTGATGAGCCAGGCAGGTCTCCATTGCTGGTTCCAAGACCATCACACAACATACAATCATTTTTGCAATGTCACTGTCTCACTCTAAGCAGGACAGGCAGAGTAGATCCTATCTTTCCAACAAGAAAACAAGAAAGGTACAGTACAATAGTTTTATCCATAATAATACAATTCCTTTGCTTGTGCCTATGCAAGCTAAACTTTTCTGCACTGCACTACCTCCACCAGACCAGTGCATATGTAATGCAAATCAACCATCAAGCAGTATTTGTACTAACATAATAAGTTGGAAGAACTTCTTTAATATCAGAAGACTTAGTGGAGCAGATGAATGGCTCCAGCATGATATCCATGGGATAGAAATTCAATTAAAAACTGCAAGTGGTACAGGAGTGGTAGTTATTGTTCAACATGTACCATGGGGCCTTTGCTGAAATACAGCTATTAGTTTTCCTTTATGACAATCTGTTAGCTTGTAGAAAGTTAAATTAATAAAAACACAGAATCACTCTCACATTGCGAGAATAAAGCAAAGCCAAGGGCTAGTTACGTATTTTACAATTATGGATTAAGTGCATTATGCCAAGGAAATTAAAGTGATGCCACAATTATAATTATAATGAAAGATTGTCTAGTTCTAAAGGCTGATGGTGTGACTATCGGATGTAGAGCATGCTGGTTTGCTAATCCTTATCTCCCCCCATCACAGCTCTCCAGAATGATAACAATTATTCCTAATGCTACCAGCTACGTTCACCATGTGTTCAGCCCTTGTTGGAGATACACTCGCATGAGAAAGCTACCTCCCCTCCCTGTTAGCAGTATCTCAAATTCATCTTCTGTCTTAGAAAGTTCATTTTGCCCCAAAGAACAAGAAAAAGAAGGATGTAGTTGTTTGTTTGTTTTTTTTTTCCTTTAGACAGATGAAGAACAAAGCTCAGTGAGAAATAACTCCCCAAGCCTATCCAACTTTTGCCAAGTCCCAGAGATGGGACAAGCAGGGATCCCATAATTAAAATTTCCACCTGGGGAGAGAAGAATCAGGCCAAATCAACAAGGAGCTGATACAAATGCTTTTCATTAAATCTGCAAGACAGCACGCTCACATCACTGATTTTCAGACATTCAGCTTCAGGCTCCCTACCCCACGACTGGAGAACAAGCTAGGTCTGAATCACCCAGTAATTCTGAGCACCTGTCTTTGCAGTCAGTGTGGTACCACAACTGAAAGCTCTCCAGTATTTCATCGCTTGTAGAACCCAGCTCTGTCCATGGGGCCTTGACTCCTTTTTGACCTACCCATAATCGTCAGGAAACCTGTAGCATACCAAGAAACGTCCAATGATGTCTGGCTCCCCCAAACACAGCCCCAAGTGCCCAGACAGACAACCATTGCATTTCCTCAACAGCAATGTCCCTTCCCTTCATCACTCACCAGGCATCACTTCCAGATCTGAGCCACTCTCTAAACTGTGCCTACACGACACAGTGTCACACAGGAAAGAGCTGTCAGTGGGCCAAAAACAGGTCATCAAAAGGAAAGTGACCCAGGCAACAATACAGTGTCTTCCTCCCTTTGCTAATATAAGAGAAGTCTTCTACTCAGGCTATGCCACAACTAAATCAGACTGAACAAACTCAGAAGGACAAGCTGTGCCTCTGGACTTAACAGTTCTGTCAAAACAGCACCACAGTTCCCCTGTTCTTTCTAGACTCTTAACCAACCCCAGCAACACAGTTTTGCCTTCTCCAGACAGGATCATCTTTTCTCAGCTTATGCAAGCCTCTCTCTGCAGAGACTGCCAAGACATAGCATGCCTTGGAGTAGCTCAAAGACTCCCTTAGATCCCTGCTGCTAATGGTGAAAGTCACACTGGACCTCTCCCAGCAGAAGAAAACAAACAAACAAACCAACACCACAACAAAACACCACAAACAACAACAACAAAAACAACAAAACTCTAAAACAAACATAAACAAGAAAACACACTTTTAAAATCTGACTTTGAAATGCTGCATGGTAATGTGACTATTTCAAGTCTCTACTCACAGTGTTTCCTGACCTCATTTTTAACAGTGAACAGCTAAATCCATGTTCTCAAATATGTATCCATGTTACCTCTCTGAGCAGAAAACATGAATTCCTAATCTTCCTTTTCACTCCTTTCATAGGAACATTGTTGTTTCTGCTGTTGTATGAGCTAGCACAATTACAAACTCCTTTCTGCAAATGGAATATCAGCCCTTGTAGGAATAACCTTCCATGTATGGCAAAGTTCACTGCCACAATGCTGTTTTTTTCCCTGCCAGGAGCTAAATACATCAGGCCACTCAAAATTAAAACCACCTTAACACACTCATCTGTAATAACATGTGACAGCTGCCATGGTTTTACGACTCCAAATGGAAGTAGACACCTCAGACTAGTCACTTGGATCTGTCTGGTTTGACAAAACTAGTTCAGGATACACCTGCCTTGGACTGAACACGTCCTAGTCACTGGTAGCAAACATGAGTGTTTGTGGGTACTCTACAGGCAGCTCTTTTGCCTACAGAGAATTAAGGGGTTATCATAGTACGCCAGATTGTTTTTTGTTGCCGAATTGAGGATTTTAGCAACCAGGCTTTGAATAAAGATTTCTGTTGCTCCCAAGATCTGTGTTTATTACCTATGCTGTGTAAACACAACACCCTTTGCTCTAGGGAATGACCTAGCAGAGGATGTCACGTTTCCCTAGTACACGGACTTTTCAAGTCTAGTACCTTCATAAATGCTGAAGAGCTCAGATGGAAGTGAGCTAGGGAGAATGAAAGGCTCTCTCTTCCCTGTCTTTCCACACAGCTCAGCAGATGGACTGTACTGAGTGGGGAAGGATAAGCAGGTTACCAGACAGGCTTTCAAAGGAGAGATCTCTGGAGGTACCCAGACATATTGGAGACAATGAACGGCGAACGGCTACACTGAGTTTTGTTTGAGAGGATCTATTAAAACATCAGTGCAATACAAAGAGCTACCACACATGGTTCTAGCAGCAGCCATAAACCAGGCCATAAGCATCTACTCTTTCCCCCCACCCCTCCAACAAGAGTTACTACCTCTGGCTGGAAGCTCTCACTAGGATCATGAAAACATTTTTATGTCAACTCCTCTGCTTCAGTTTTCCCACTGAAGAGAGGAGATGAGCATGGAGACACCAAATTCATCTTTGCAGAAAGCATTTTATGAACTTATTTGCTTAAATAAAATAGCAAGTGTGACCAACAGGACCAGATAAGCATAAAAAAGGAAAATAAAGCTGTAACTCAGTCAATTCCCTAGGTTACATTCAGATCTGTCCAACACAGGCACTTAGCTGGAGAATCATAACTTCCATTTCAAAAGCATGAAGAGCTGTTTGACCACCTGCTGTCCAAGACTGCCAGGCCATTGGTCTGTACATAAGCCATAAAGAGAAATCATCCAACTTCCATTGCAGATGAGCAACAGCAGTATCATCAGTGCACTGCTGCATCACCAGAAGGAGGAGTTTCCTATTTTCACTGCAACTCCAGGGCCAGCAAGAGGCTCTGCACAAGCTGTCTGCTGACAGTGTCGCCTGGGCTGCCTCCATGTGCAGTGTATCAGCGTGCGGAATAAATGAGCCAGCAGCCTCGTTTGTCATCATCTGTGCTTGCCAGCAACCACCCTCCACTTCTACCATGTCAGCTCAGCAGCACCCTAACAAAGAAAAAGAGAAATCCTTCCCTTGCTCCTGCCACATGCTCACCTCACCTTCAATCCCCAAACATTGATAGAAAGGATTAAAGAGAGTGCTGCTTAAAATAAAATGGATATAGGATTCAAAACCAATTACCAAAGCATAATCTTGCTCAGATGGGCATGCTAAGAATAATTACTATCCACAGATGAATGCTTGTTGGAGACACATTACAGAAGACTGCATAATTAAATATAGCAACCGATCTTCATTTATCTACCAAGCAATTCACATTTAAAAGCTCACCTGCACGTGTTTGGGCAAAAGCCACTTGGGGGTTTTCATAGCATTTGAAAGTCTGGGGAACAGCAAAAACAGAAAAATAAAAATATTAGGAAAAGTAATCAGCTTGTCACCAGAAAAAAAAAAAAAAAAAAAAAAAACAAAAAAAAAAAAAAAAAAAACTGTAAAATCCTGCTCTGGATCCTTGCCCTTTAAAATTATACCCTTTGACAGAAGCAAAAAAATCTTTAATGTCAGCTTACACTTGGTCCAAACAAAAATTGTTTCTGGAAAAGAACAAAACGATGCAGAAGCAAGATGGGGCACTGTGCCAAGTACAGTTTTCTCAAGATGCTGGCTGCAGTGTCTATGGACTGGACGAAAACAGCAAAGGCAACCACTATCATCACACCCCAACAGCTCCCTCATATTGCACCAGCCTTCCCTTATCCACTCATCCAAGAGACAACTGACACGAAGCATAGGTGTGTGCCAGAGTGGTGATCGAATCAAGGATACATTTAGTCTTCTGCACTCACATCATTTCACTTCCAAGATGAAGCAGTTTGCAGAAAAAAAATGCCTTTTTTTTCTTGGCTGCTCTGCAGTCTGGAGGGAAACATAACACCCAGCATTGCATGTGACCTGACAGGTGACCCACAACCACATGCCAAGTACCGCAAGTCCTGCCAGCACAGCTCCTGCAGCACAGCACCAAGCTCTTCCCTTGTCACGTGTTGCCCAGCACTGGTACACCCCACCTCTCCTGCTCCATGGATGCTCTTTCAAATCTTTGCCAAATGGGGTTTTCGTGGAAATGTGTTCCTCTGATTCATGGTAACGACTACTTTGCAGAACAGGCGAACCAGAATCCAGAGAAGGATCTCCAGAGAGAAAGATATCCAGCAGCAAAACAAGATGCAGAAACCTATCTTCTTATTGACTGTGGTCCCAGGCAATGACAGATCATGCTTCTACAAAAGCCATTAATCTCCAAAGATAAAAATAACAACTGTTCTCTGCAAGTCATATTGCTATTTTGCAAACATGCATTCCATCTCCAGCATTCATTTTTCAGGTGTTTGAAAGATGCGAGTGTGAATGCTTGGTTGGGAAATATTGGTATTAAGCAATATATTTTTTTGCATGGGAATATTTAAGTCACAATGAGAATATCAGAACAGAAATATTCATTTTATTAACTGATTTATATAAATACAATTAGTAGCTGAACAGGACAAATATCTCCTCCTCTTATTAATAAAGTACTTATCTACCTTCTCTCTCAGTGAAAAAAATGCTTTAAAATCTGGAGGCCAAATGTATTTTGGTGGATAATATTCTCTGTGCAGAAAACCAGGAATGGAGATATGTAAAGAGATTTTCAAAGCCACCTACCTAAGACAAATGTCCAACTGAATTTAATGAGAGTTGATCTTCAGCTTAAATATGCAGATTTGACAATCTCAATCAATACATCCTAAGTTTTCCGACATCTATCTCCTGAAATATCTTTCTTCTTAAAATCCATTTTACCTTGTCCCCAAGAGATTACTTTTCCAGCAGTACCTTTCTCAGCCATCCAGTCTTGCTCCAGAAACTGTTGCATGTGATTCCCCCCTCAACCAACTACACAACTTGAGCAATAAACATTGAACATCAAATATGCAAAAAGCTTTTCCTGTTGTTGTGGTTTGACACCACTAGCAGCAATGAATACCACAAGGCTGCTCACTCACCCTTCCTCTTTCTGGGGAATGAGGAAGAGGTTTAAAGGGGCAAAGGAAAAAGAGACTCATGAGTTAAGAACAATTTAATAACTAAACTACAATAAAATTGAAAATAATAATGATAATAGTAGTAGAAATAATAATATACAAATACACAAATTAGTGATACACAGTGCAACTGCCCACTACCCAATGACAAGTCCCAGCCTGTTCCTGCTAATGATCCCAGAGCAGATAAAGTTCAGAAACCACAATCCCAGAAAAGAGAAAAGAGCATGAGAGTCCGAGAGCCGAGAGAGAGAGAGAGCCCAGACAGCAAGCTTTTGGATAGCCCCGCATCTATATACTGGGCATGATGTGCATGACATGGAACACATCATCGGCTAATTTGGGTCTCAAACCTAAACCTAAGGTCGAATCTTAACTGTGGGCTATGTTCCCTCCTAGCTCCTCCTGCACCTGCAGACACTGGCACAGCAGAGATGCTGAAAAGTTCTTGACTGTCCTGGCAACAACTATAAATATCAGTATGTTATCCGCTTTCTCAGCACAGATCCTAAACACAGCCTCTTACTAGCTACTATGAAGAGAGTTAACTCTCAGCTGAAACCAGGGCAACTGTTGACAATCTGAGAAAGAATCAGAGGCTGTCCTTTGAAAACTGCCAGTCAGGTGAGTAAGATAGCATTAAATCCTTGCAGACATTAACTAAAAGAATAAAGCTTTATTGCACCCAGCTTTGGTTTGGAAGCAGAAATTAGGCTTTTAGGGGCTTTTTACAACAAATACTTTCAATGCGACCATATTTAACTTTGTACTGAGGAAAATACAGGCACAGATAAGCTTTGTCTTTATGCTACCTACAATGCCTACACTAACAATAAAACTTCATTTCCACAACAGTCTGAATGCGATAACTTACATATTCCTCAAGTAAGGGAACACTACCATCTCCATATTGCCAATGAGAAAAGCACAGAAACCCCAGATTTTTTCCTGAGTTTTGCCCCTCACCTGAAGAGTCTCCTCAGTCTATACCATCTACAGGAGTCCAGGGATGAGGCATTCAGACCCTATTTCCAATTAACATGTTTCAACCTAGAACATCCAGTGCAAGTACGTGGACACTGAAATGCAGTTTTCCACATGAAAGGTAGATCTTCAAGTGTTGGAAAGCATTTATATCTCCCTCCTGGAGGATTTCATAAGCTCCTGTACCCCACAGAGGTTAACCTCTCACTCCAGCTGTAAAGCAGGGGAAGATTCACAGGGTCTTAAAGATTGAAACATGTCTCAAGTCTGTTGTAAAAGACCCGTGCTAAGAAAAAAAATACAGATTTTCAATATTTGCTTTCAACAGACAGAACGAAAAAAACCTGCACAATTCAATGAATACTCCATTTGACTCACTTTCTGTCATACATGACCTCTGGTAAAATGACAACACATGAAGACATTGTCTACAATGACATATTTTTTCTTCTAGGTTATCAGTATTTCAACACAAACTAATCAAAAGACATTGAAAGCAAGCTTCTGTTTAACTAAAAACCACCATCACCCTGACTGTTGTATAACTAACAGCTTCTAAGTAGAAAAATGTAGAAGAATGGCTCAGTGAGCAGGGACATAAGTATGTGCACAATCCAAACTTCGATAAAGAGGCCTGAGAGTCCTTGAGCTCTCCTGGGAAAAAACAGCAAGGGAAAAGAAGTAGGAGAACTGGTAAACAGCAGAAGGGGGGGACAAGCTCAGTGGGAGGTGGACCTGCCAAGAGGGCAAGAGCCAATGTCTATGCTCTGCTGCCGCGTGCACACTGCATGCATGCAGGTAGCAGACCAATCACGTTAGAAAAGTAAACGCATGCAAGGCTTGGAATGCTATATATTACCCCTGAACCCTGAATAAAGCGAACAAGAAGCTTAACTCATATTGAGTGTTGTCTTGATTCCGACCAGCTCTTGATAACAGGAAAATATTAAAAGAGAGTTGTGTTCCTAAAATCCATCTATGTAGAATTCTGGGAAAACCACCCTTAGACAAACAAATCTGAGTCAGATCTTAGCTACACTGTTAGGGACCTCCAATGAATCCAGCAGATTTATTCCCCATTCATTGACCAAAAATCAGTTCTTAATCACATTATATACTGAGGAACAATAATTTGGGCAAAACTCACAAAACAAAAATGATTAAGTATTCCAGAGTGAAATTTATTCTTTGCAGGTAAGGCTAAAACAATTAGGCATACCATTTGGCAAAGCAAGGAACGAGGGCTGTGCAATAATGATCAGACTGTAAAAGGTCTAAAAGTTTGATTCAATTCCTGCTGTATTCAGACAGAAAGAAAAAAAAAGAAAAAAAAACAACCTTATTTGCCTCTTCAAAATGGATGCAAAAGTTAGAACTAGGAGAAAGGAAATTTTGGGCCAAGTATCAGTAAAATCCTGTAATTTGCAATATCATCAGTAGTGCTGGTTGAAGATACTTCATCGAGATATCTAGATGGACAAAGGTCTTGAAGCATCAGTTTCTTGTCAGATAGAAAATTTAAGTTTGGGCCAGCTCTGGCACTTAAGCCATGGAACTGGCTCCCAAAGAAAGTGACAGAAACTTCATTGCTAAAATGCAACAAAACCTAACCGGTCACATTAAACCCATGCAACAGAACAGGAACACAAACAAGCAGGGAAGAGGCTGTTACCTGCAGAGTAATTTGTCAAACTGGTCTCTAATTTGGGCGCCCCCTTAGCATACAGTATCAGGCACACCAGCCCCAGACTTTGCTTGCATACCACGACAATCAGCTGCAGGCATCGCAACATCATTTCTATTATTTCAGCAAAGAGGCAAAAAAGTCACAATTTGCTTCGTAAAAAAAAAGACTCTAATGGAATAAAGTCATGTTTGCAAAATGTAAACAGATTTCATAGCACTGTCTTGTTATCACACCTGATAGCTCTTCCTTTCTAAAGGGAACTCCGAGGAAAGATAACTAAAGGTTGTTAAGACTTGCTGCAGCTTTGAGCTTATGATGGCAAACCATTTTTTTTTCCAACTATTTTCAACAAATGTTTCTAGGCAGAAAAAAAACAATATAAACACTTGTAAATGCTCTACTGAGAGGCACAAAGGTAGAAGGTGACTAGTGCTGAAATGACCAGATGAGGTTTTGATTTTAAAACCCTGTAAACAACATGACAAGTATTTAATGGCAGAGAATCAAAGAGCTTTTTTTCTACTTAATGCATGGGGATCTGCAATCCAGTACCAATATAAACTGTGCCTTATTTTGTGCTGTGTGCTTCCTACCACTGCACCTGCAAATACATTAGAGAAGTAAATAATAGTGTTGCAGAGCAAAAATAAAATATCCTAGCCCAGGAAGAGAAATTAAAACATCTGTACAAAGGGCAGAGAGCAATTTTCAGGAAACTAAGAACAAGAGGAAACACAAGCCAATTGTTCCAAAATGCAGACCCTTTTTTTTTTTTGCACCAGAACGGTCAGATCAGCCAAGACCACGGCCATGCAAAACGGTATTTCAGTTCCTGCTGCAGGAAAGCTGCATGCTTTATCTGTACCTCCCAATCTTACACCCACAGCAGATAAAATCCTGCAACATGAATCTGTTGTTCATCATCTCCTATTTCAGTCCATAACTGAGGAAAGCCTCATTTTTATTTTGTACATCTTGAGCCAAGAGGAATTTTTGCAGGAGAAGCAATCAGAGAAGGAGCTGGGCACCTCATCCACTTTTCATGAGCAGTACAGTGCCTTTAACCCTACAGCTGTCCTTATCCCTGCCAAGGCAGACAGGATCTTCATCTGCAGGGACCTTTTTATCGCAATGCTGATGCAGCATCCTGTGCCCTTCAATATACTAAACACCCTCAGTCTTTGCTGGTGGTAAGGAGTGGGGGCCACTCAGCACTGTCTGCAGCTCAATAACAGCTCCCAGATGACAGGAAGCCTGATGAAGGGTGCCCCCAGTTTGCAGATGCACCCACATAGTAAGCCGCCATTCAGGGAGACAGTCATCAGCCATGAAGCCATTGACAGAGCTCAAAAGGAAACAAAACTTGCTCAATCCTTAGTCTTGAGGAGGAAAACTCCCTGCTTTCCTTTAAAGACCAAAAACAGCAGCTCAGAAAAAGAGATCTACATGAATGAGCCAGTGCTTTATTTCATCCCCCTGAACATTATGCTCTCAGCTCTTTTCGCAAATAATTACAATACTGTGAAAGGGAAAGTGAGGAACAAAAGAGCTCCAAGGCTTAGTTTTCATCATCAAGGAATCATGTCTGCAACTTGAAATTTCACAGGTGGTGAGGCCCTCAGACCTGTAGCAAATGAGCCTGTCTTTCAGCATCACTGAATTTGGCCAACTCAGCCCAGAGTCCATTTGCTGCAGCATCAAAAATGAAATCCAGTTCTAGGAGCAATGCAAATCAGATCACATAATTGAAAGACTATAAATATTAGTAAAAACTGAATATGTTTCCAGCCAACAAGGAATATTTCGAATTACACTGTGGACTCAATGTAGAAATTATTCAGTAAGATTCTCTGGCCTGCACTACACGACTATGAATCTGAGGAAGTGCAGAGTTGCACTTCTATGAAGAGCACCCTCTTGAGAGTTCCCGTCTGACAGTACAGACAGAAACATGAGAATTTTGAGGACACTGAATGTGATGCCATGTAACAAGAAAAGAATCACCCAAACAAGAATCATTAGAGTGTGGAAAAACCTGCTGGCTTACAAAGAACTTCTAGTCTTTAATCAGACTGTGAGTATCTGCCTGGGGAACTAGAGGACCTTTCCACACAGCCAACAAAAGTAGAAGAGCCAAGAACTGATAAACTGAGGTTAGACAGGTTTGGGTAACAGGGCATTTTGTTCTATTTTAGGTGTTGGGTCTCTTTAAACAAGAAGGGCAATTGTTCCAGCAACACTGTACTAAGGCTGAGGTAAATCCTTCATCACTGATAATCTTTCAATCAAGATGGGATGTTTCCCCAAGAGTTTTGCTCTTGATCAAGAAAGTATTAGTCTGGGGAATTAATCTCTGTTTGGTACCTGTGACAAGTCATTTTATTCTCCTTCATCATCTTACACTGTCTGCGCACAATGCTGCTTCTGCCTTTATAACCTAGAAATAGTTTTAATAGCAACACATCAATGAGTCACCAGTGACACAGCTACTGCTTCACAGTTTATCCACATAGCTGCTTCTAGAAAATTTTTAAAATTTATTTAGGGTTACACCAAGAGTATAACCCAGTATTTTCAAAAAGTGTCTGCTCCAAGGAAGACACCAGTGTCAAAAGACTCCTTCTCTAAACTTTCTTACCATGGTACTATCCCAGCACGCATGCAAGTAATTAATCACTTGATCTTTTTACTCCATGAAGCAGGGTGGCTACTGGAAAGCAAAGCAATAGCCTGTTCCAGTCAACCAGGTCATACAAGGACTCTTTTTAGCATGATCCCTCCTACCCTAGCACCATGAGCTAAAGAAATCACTATCAAGATGTCCTTGCCTGCATTCACCACTTTCCCTGGTATTATGTCTGAAAATCTTCCACTGCCTAGCTTTACAAACACAATAGCATTTAGCTTTAAACACTGATTTTGCCACAGCTTTGTGCCTCTTTAAGAAAGAAAAGCTAGATTCAGAACTGCTCAAGACCACTCACATTTCAAACATCTTTTTACTCTTCCACCAACCATTCAGACAGCACATTGTTGGCTTGAACGCAGTTGCATCAATAGGACTTGCCTGTTTCTAGCATTACTCCAACATCAGCTAGCTAATTTTTGCTCTCTATAGTCTCCATCAAGTAATTAGTTGGGGAGCAGGTCAAAGAGGCGAGACCACAATTTTTCATGCTCTCAAGCCATCAGACTCATGCAACCTATCAAACTGCACACCTGCAGTACAATATTTTGCATGTTGATGGGGTCTAAATCAGAACAAAAGCACTGCAGAGAGCACAGCCTCAGTCTCAAGTTAACACTTGTTACTGCCCATCGTCCAACTTCCACTCCGGCTTCACTATCCTATCTACATAATACTCTAATAGGGACATTTCAAGAAAAGGTAGGATGGGTCACAAGATGCAAAACTGTGCTGAATGCACTCAAGTGAAAATTATTCAACCTCTTGGCTCCTTCCATAATCAGCTTCTAGGATGACGGCTGTTGTGCTGCTCTTCCCAAGGGATATGAGTGGGAGGCTCCCTTATCGCTGTACCACAGAAATAGGGTTAAGAAAAAGCCCTCAATGTTCTCCCTCCTTCCCAAAGACAAGACTAACCAGAATAAGAAATCTAGCACAAAAAGTTTTCTAGCATGTACCTAGTCTTTTAAAATGGAGATTTCCCAGCTGCAATCCATGCTCAGCTTTAAGGAGGTTTTTCCTAAAACCTGCCTCTGCACTGCTGCAAATTACCCAGTAACTGGAGAACAGATTTTAGAGGCCTGGGGAGGAGTAGTTGTGCTGCATATATTCATATACTTATAGGACTGTTGTAAGAACAAAGTGCCCAACTGCTTTTTCCTTAACTGAGATACTGTGGCCTGGCACCTCTCTACTAAAATTAGCTCCACTCACCGATGTTACCATATTATTTATGGCCATTCCAAGGTACACTTCATAGGTGATACCATTTACCACCAGAGAAGGCATCATTTGTCATACAGCAGAACACCATAGCTATACACCAGTTCCGAGTCCTGACTCTTGCACATTTCTTCAAGAGTATCTATCACCTTCAGAAGACCCTATACAGGTTATGCATTATTGGAGGCTTTGGGAGGAAATCCCTGACTGAGCTCTGTAGTACACCCAGAAGCCAGACCTCTGCCTTGGCACCTAGCCCAGGCAGCATCTCTTACCAGCTTCTCCTGAGGCACAGATTTCCATGGGGCTGCCCCAGGGGAGTTTCTCAGGCGAAGTAGCTGATACATGAATACACGTTTCCCTTCATTACTTTTACAAGACTTGACCCAAAAACCTGGGAAAATGCCTGGAAATATTTTGACTTCCTTAGAATTTGGATCCTACGTTAGTGACCTATGTCTGTGTAGCTTCCTCTACGTACTTCCTCTCTCCAAGTTCAACAACCATCGTACATTATTAACCATGCACAAATTCTTCTCATCTCTTCTACCAAGATTCCTTTTGCCTGTCTGAGAAGCACTTGCAGATCAAGCGAACCTTGAGCCCTCCACTTTGTATCATCAACAGCAACGAATCATTGAGCACTATTCCTTAAGGTACATACACACAGCAATAACCTGCGAGACTTCTCCTGATATGTGGGCACGGTTCTACAGATAAATTTAACAGGAGGCAAGAGAATTTTAGGGGCCTTGATGGCTTATGCTTGCACACAATTTCTACTACTTCTGGAATCACATGCATAGGAAAGTAGTTTTTTAAAAAAGCCCTTTGCACTGGGCTAATTTTTTGCAAAAGCTGAAGCCAGAGTTGACCTTCTGACACGTTTTCTCTTGTGCCTGCTCCCAAGATCCCGTGCAGATTTTTGTCAAGAGCAAAGGCAAAAGTTCAGACATACAGAAATAAATCAATGTACTTCTGACTTTAGTCAGTCCTAAAGTATCTTCTCAGATCTCTGTTGCACAGAAAAAAAAAAGAGTTTTGGGAGGCATACAGCCTCTAAGATTCTAACCAGATTTTTTCCTGGATCATTTGCCCACGATTAAAAGTTCCAGAGAACAAGCAGCAGGAGAAAAAGGTTAAAAATGCACTCCAAAATAATCACAATACATTTTTCTTTGTCCTAAATAGAGAAAGGCCCTGGGCCAAAATCTAAATGGGAATCAAGTCCAACTCACATTTTTGCTGGCCCTTTCAGCTACAAAAGTTTCTTTACTGTCACAGTATCCTGAACTCCCCTTTCATTCCAGCATGTCACCGAGGATGTTCCAATTCTATTCAGGTGTACGCAATTCCCTGTGAATGTACATGCGTTGCAGACCACATCTTAAACAATCAAAACACAGAATTATAGAACTGAAACAACAAAGAGCAGAGGTCAACCTGTCAGCCCTGATCATCTCCGCTCCACACATTCATTTTCCATATAGGGATCCAGAAAATCTCCTTCACACGCTGGACTGCAGCCACCATCCTTGCTGGTGTGGGCCACACATCACGGCACACCGTCCTGACCAGGCGCAAACAACAGATGGTTTTAGAAGACATGCGTGTGCTGCCCACACTCAAGTTGGGAAAAGCAAACCATGGTCTAGAAAACCACAGCCATTCTGTGCCGCACCAGGCCTGCTCCCTCTGTAATCTAACCCAGCACAAACAGCAAGCGCTCCACACGTCCGAGTTTCTTGAAAAAGCAGAAAGCAGTCATAACATTTAGATTCCTAAGACCACTTTATGCAACATTTTTAAAGGGAAATCCTTTAAAAGAGAGGCAGTGGTAGAACCTATTCACACCTCTGAAGGTGATTCTTTACTATCTGATTTCTAATCCAGATCCATCTGTCACAACCATACAACACTGGTCCCTCAAACCACTCATTCCCAGCAGCCTGACCACTGTGTTGTCATCAAATTCCCTTCCTCCACTCACAAAGGCACCTTATGCTAACTTTAGAGCAGCACTTTCCAAGATCAATGATAATTGACTGAATAAGTATGCCTAATGCTTCCAAAATGTGAGCTGATTGTGTAATGGTGCTAATTAATAACTGCCAGAGCTCATTCCAATTATTAACCTTTATGAATGTCATTTTTTAAAGATAAGAGTTTGCAACATGGCCTACTACAGCATTTGTAGTGGTTTTTGTCATGCAGGATGGGAGGGAACACAGTGACCACTGAAGCTGAGATAAAGGTAGCACAAGAAAGAAGCCCTAGGAACAAAGGATTTTACCTTTGCTTCCTGCAAGTGATACAAAGACTTCAACAACAGAAAGGTGGGTTGTCTGTGCTGGAGAATTCAAGAACTCACTTTTCCATGACACCTGAGCTACTCAGCAATGCCACTGCCAAGCATGCCTCAAAAGCTTCCTAGCAGTGTAAGTACCAAATCAATTGCACGATTTGCCAGATGGGCACGCTTGCTTGCAAAGTGCCATGTCCAGTGACACTCTGGAAGCAGAGAGACACAAGAGAGAACAAGTTTACTGCTGCAGTGCTGTTGCATACCAAGGAAAAGCACTATTCCTATGTCTGCACAGTCACAACTCTGATTCTTCTGATACGCTATGCGATAGAGGACATTTCGTCACCAGGATGCATGCACCCTGCTTGGATCAGATACACCTAAGCAATTAAGCTAGACCACAGCCTACTCACTTCACTCTAATCTGTCCCCCAAACAAACCACATGCACTGTCACTATTCAAAAGGAGCACTTCCAAAGAGAAAATACGGGCTTCTCGTATATCTCCCACCATACAACAGGGCTGTGTCCTGATACCTAGCCAGGCTTGTATTCATCACTATTAAAATGCTACAGGACAAGATATGAACTTCTCAGGTGGTGTGACTAACACTCCTCTGACCCTATGATGAGGTAGCATTGGTGCAGACTACCCTCCAAGTCCTCAGAGGGACCACCACAGGCTCCCCTGCCACGTACTCATCCAGGAAAAAAAAGAAAAAGAAAAAAAAAAAAAAAAAAAAAAAAAAAAAAAAAAAAAAAAAAAAAAAAAAAAAAAAAAAAAAAAAAAAAAAGAAAAAAAAGAGAAAAAAAACCCACAAAATGAAACTAAGGCTTGTCTTGCTTTGCTTCCCATGCCTTGCACAAAAAGGAAAATGCATACTTGTGGGTACAAAGCTGGATGTGCTGTGTTAACTCTGTATTCTTCATAGACATCCCTTTTGCCTTTATTGGTTACAGATAATAGAACCAATGGGATTTTAATCTTCTGTGGGACATTTATTCTCTACTCTGCTAGAGGCACGCTGAATGATGTACCATGGTCCACTGCTTACTCTGTAGCTTTAACTACTCCATGGCAATAAAACATTACATCTGAAACCTTCCGTTTTAACAGATGGATCTTAGTGCCTTGGCTTTCCCCAGCCACACTTACAGCTGCAAGTAACCCAAGGAAAAGGCAAGCCTTCCTACACACTGGCTTTACAGCATGACTTCAAGGTCAACAGCTTGTCTGTGATCCCCAAAGTAATTACATGAGACCCACAGTCTGCTGACGTCCTTGGGGAACTCACACATTCCTTGGTGCTGATGGAAGTTGATTCTCCTGTTCCCCCACCAGGCCCTGGGTTCTATTCTCTCTGTGCAGACTACTCTTCTCCACACTGTTACTGACTTATGCTCTGAACCTGCTGCTTGTTGTTCCCCCTCCAGGATCTATAATCAACAGGCAAGCTTCCTCCTTAAAGGAAATCACTGTTACAATTTCTAACATTTCAAGATCTGCAAGATCCGTAAGAGAAAATTTAACAGCCCTGTAACAGATGCCATGTAATATTCTTACATTTATCACGGGTTAATATCCCTCAACTATTCCAATATGGCACCACATTTGCATCCCTGACCAGACGTACAGGATGCTGAATGCCCAACTCCTGCAGATAGCCTGTTGCTAGATTCAAGATTCTGGACAGCAAGCTTCAGGTTTAACTCGATACAAGCAACTACTAATATTTACGGAGGCAATTCTCTAAAGTAACTGACCACCAAAGATCCAGAAAGAAGCCCCCATAATATGATTACAGGATGGCCTCACTAGCCTATTACAGTTTTTATTCTAAGGCAGAAATCCTACATGTAAAAATGCACTAGCTCCCCATGATCTAGTGGTTTACAGGAGCTTTCATTTTTATTCAGTCAGGTTTATACTGTAAAAGAACAGGCTGCCAGATTTTACCGATGAAGAACATGTGGTAGGTAAATAAATCAAGGGCTACCTTCCAGGCTGGGGGAATGTAGCCTTTTGTAAATACTATTTGGTGAAGTGACCACTTGATACTGGGCACTTACTAACTTAATTAGAAGCTTAATGAATGTACCACAGAGATAATGAGAGAGAGACAGAACAGACTGAAACGAACATGGAAGGATTTGTTGCACATTTTTTAACAATGTTTCTCCATCCTTCAGATTATTTATAGCCATTATAAAATGGCAGTGCATTTGGGAAAAAAACCTACAACATAATAAAACACCAATACAAACAGACAGAACCCATGCTAAAGTACTAAATTCTACCAGCCACTGTACAAAGCATCAAAGATTTATATTACTTGGTCCCAAGCCTAATTGGAAAGAAAAGTCAAGGGAGGAGGGAGAGGGGAAGAAAAAGGAAGAGAACAGTTCGCTCAAAAAGAAACAAATCATGTAAGCTGATGTAAAACCTAGCTTTAGCATGGAGAGGGGAACCGCATCCCACAGCAAGCCATGAGGTGTCACCAACACAGAAACTGTGCAGTGTTAGAACCTGCTGGCTCCTGATCCAGTCCTGACTGACTGGACAGTGAGTGGCAGTGCCTATCTCTAACTGATCAGAGGCCAGGGGACTTTCTGAACCACAGATAATATCTTTGCATATAACATAATCCCGGACAGATTTTTATTTTTTTCTTCTAGGAACTTGTCTAAACTCCACTTGAACCCATGTCAGCTTTACCTACCAAAACAAGGAGATCTACAGATTAACTACATGTTGTCCTAAGAACCAAACTATTGTACTCGTTCTGAAACTTTGTCCAACGCTTCTTTATTCTTCACGGAATGGTCAAGGTTGAAAAAAGACCTCTGGAGCTCATCTCGTCCAATCCCTTGCCCAAGAAAGGCCATGTAGAACCAGTTGCCCAGGACCAGTCTAGATGGCTTTTGAGTATCTCCAAGGATGGAGACTCAACCTCCCTGGGCACCCTGTGCCAGTGCTCAGTCACCTGCCCAGTAAAAAATGGTTTCCTGATATTCAGAGGGAACCTCCTGCATTTCAGCTTGTGCCCATTCATTGTCTCTAGTCACTGAGCACATTCATTGTCTCTAGTCACTGAGCACCATTGAAAAGAGCCTGGCTCCATCTTCTTTGCACCCTCCCTTCAGGTATTTGCACACAATGATGAGATCACCCCCCATGCCTTCCCTTCTCCAGGCTGAACAGGCTCTCTCAGCCTTTCCTCACATGAGAGATGCTTCACCCACTTGGTTTAGTAGAGACCCTCTCAACACTACATGATTTTGTAAGATTTGTATCATATTCTTTTCTGGGTCTCTCTTTTCAGGTCTTCCAAGTCCCACTACATTGGATGCAGTATGAAAGTTCTTATGTAATTTATTATGAAAGTTCTTATTTTGCTATTATCTATTTGTGTATTTAGAAGTTAATTTAATGTGTGGTTTTCATTAATATTGGCACATATCCACGATGAATGCACCCGCTACAAACCTGTGCCAACAAAACTCCTCTGCGCAGTAAAGAGCAATCAGAAAAAGACATTAGTAAGGCCAAAACAAATTCATCTTTAAGTGTGGCTTCCTGCAAAAAGTTTTGCAGTCGGCATCCAAATCTAATTAGAATGTAAGATGAGATAACTCAACAAAAGGAGCAGCTCTCTAATGAGAGCAATGGAATTTCTGCTCCAAATGATAAAGAAGAGATGGAATAGCCAATTCTGGTTAACAGATGCAGCTCTGCTGATGCAGCAACAGTCACAACACCCACAGGATCTGCAACAGCAGGTTCTTGGCTACAAACTCCCCCCTGAGTGCTGCCTTGCTACTTTTCAAAACAAGTAGGAAAAGCACTACGAACACTACCTGCCATCCCTGAGAAGATGACTTCATAGGGACTGTGATGCTTCAAAAACACATTCACTTTTGGCACAGCTTCCTCTGACCTTCTCCACCAAAGCTCCAAGACCAAATGCCTGGGAATGTGACCTGACTCCAAAATTCACTTCTGAAGAGATATCTCTCTTCTTAAGGAGCTCATAATCAAAGAAATTCATTAACAAGGACAGAAAAAAATATACTAAATACAGCATATATAACCTGCAAAATCAGGGACAAGCATATTCTTCCTAGAACACCTTTTTTTTTTTCCCCACAACAAATTTCGTTAATTCGCACTGAGATCCTCATGATTGTCTCGACATCAGAAATACCTTTTGGCACTAAATTCCTTAAGTATCCCACTCCATTACCTAGTCTTCTGGAATGGAAAGACTAGACATTTGGACAAGTTTATGCTTCTAGTCAGGATTATCAAGCCCAGCTGTGTGCCTGAAAGGACTGGCTGGAAAACTAAATTACGTCAGAGATAGTCTGGGGTTTTGCTGGTTTTGGTGTATTTCTGTTGTGGTTTGTGGGATTTGTCTGAACTACAGTTTCAAAGTATATTTTTAGTCCAATAAAATAGCTTTACTAAGAAAACGTGATAGCATCCAAGACAGCCACCGGTTGGGCAATGGATGGAGAACCTACCTGTGATACAGAAGATTCAAATCCCTTTGGTTGAAGACAGCGAAAGTAGGTCAGATCAAAAATTTGTATTGCCTGCTCACCTGCCACAAAATATTCTGGGAAAAGTATAAAGAAGAGATAAAAGAAAGCCTGATTCTTCCCATGGTCTCTCCCCTAGCACTCTTGAGAGATCTCCAAATCCCAAAACAAATAAAATACTGTGTCATATCATGTCTCCAGCACAAGCCCAGCTATTAGAACATCTAAAGCATGAATAGCTCATTGCTGAAGAACAGAAAGCAAAAATTGGATAATGTTTCTGCAACACTGATCCAAAAGCTGTAGACCTGTCTGTTCCATGAATGTCATATCATAAAATCATTACTGTAAGCCAGAGGCTACAGCCACACTATCACATTTAACAGCCACCAGCAGAAATATCCTCCACTAATTCACTATATCCCCTTTTGAAATTCATTTACACTTTTATTATTTCTGCCTCACAACATCCTGTAGCAATGAGTTACACAATTTAATTACTTGCAGAATAAAAAAGCACTTCCCTTTATACTTATTCAGAGCAAGGGCTTGAACTTGGATCTTCCACACATAAGATTAGTATCCATCTCTCCCTGGAGAGATTTTCAGTCTCTCCTGTTGGAGCTCTTTTGCAGAGTATAAATAATTCAACAGTTATGATGGAGAAAGGAAAAGAGAGATGGGCTGGGGCTCTTATTTGAAACAGGGAAAATTAAAACAAAACAGAACTTGTTATTGTACTCTCTAAATCTTATCTGGAATTCCACCTTTGTCCTAAGAATATCCCCTCAAAAAGTTTTAATTTGTAAATTGTCTTTTCTTCTTGTCTCCCTCACTCCAGACAGAAAACAAGTTGTATGCAAAATTCCCAGACCTACTTATTAACAGGAACATCCCAGTAACCCAGTTATCTATGAGATCAAAACTGATGTACAACCACATGACCTTTCTAGGTCTATTTAACGAACACATTCCTCATACAAACATATCCGTTGCATCCATCATTAGTGACCAGCCCAGTCTTCCCACAGACACATGTTTGGAGGCTGACAACTTCAGCAAAGCAGCCCCACTTTGAAGCTGCGAAAGATCTGTGGGTGAAGCACAGAGCAGGGATGTGCAGCACAAGTTGAACAGTGAGTTGCATGCACGTGTAAATATGAACCTCTGTGCCACCACTGTGGACAGACGTGCAACACCCTCACCAAATTAAGATTCTGGGGCAGAACGTAGACAAAGACAAGACTTACCTCTGTCTTCAGAGAATCATAACTATGAACAAAGCACTCCGAATATGGGTAAAAGCCTACCTAAAACACCATTACAATCTGCAGTTCTGTTTTTATTAGTTCTCTCTGATTAAGCAGGAATTCCACCAAGGAATAGGGATGAGCAGATGCAGGGGGAAGCACATTAATAAATCATAAGTGTCATTAAAATTTGTAAACTAATATCTTCTGGGAAGTCTTGGCAATTAGTCTCAGAGCTTTCTTGGCAAACAAAAAATTAATAAATCCAAAAGGTCCCCTGTCTGGTGATATCTCCACCCCCACAGAAAGGTCATTGATGGAGCAATTAAGAGACACAACAAATGGACCAGCCAGAAGCCTGGTTCACAAAAGACAAATGAGCTTCATGAAACAAGATGACTAAGGCATCTTAATAAGCAAAGGTGGGACTTTGATCTACACACCACCTCAAGACACATACAAAAGCTTTTAGAGTTGTATTCACTGGGCTACCAATTTTCACATGATTTTGCATTGCACCCCTTGATCCCCTCCATCGCTGAAGCAACATTAATGTGATTGCATTAATGTGACTGCTTGTTAAAGCAAGAAACTATCAGAAAGCAGATATGAGAACCTTACTATTCCCTTGTGGAAAAATCCCATGGGATATAACAGGACTAGTGAAACAACGTGAAGGAGAAAAATGAAATTTCTCTCCAGAAGTTAGTCATATACTTAAAGAATGAAATAAAGAATTAAAGAATGAGATCTTATCTTATTGCCATTACTTAGTTTACCTAACTCTAAAACGTATCCACTAATTTAAGATAAGCCTAGTAATTTTCATGACTGGTTCCCAAAACAAATGTTTAAAACAGTTTTAATTCACATTATCTATTTGTTGCAATGACAGGATCTCCTTCCATTCTGAACTGCAAAGAACATATGTTCTGGACACCACCTGAGAATGTCTGGGACATTTCAGGAGGGCAAACCTGTGGTTCATTCTGTTCTGTTCCTTGAATCTTTATGGTTTTTTTAATTACCATGGACCTTCACGTGCAGCCACACAGCCCAGACAAATCAAAACAATCCCTTATGTATATTTTCTGAAGTCTACCATAAAAGATTTGTTTATGTCTCCGGAATGCCACAACGGGAAGGATAATGAATTACCTCAAACCAGAAAAGCATTTTGAATCAGGTCATAATTAGTTATTTTAAATGGCTTCATTTATACAGCGGGATAAGGTGGTCGACGGTTGTCACCATCTGATAATGAGCAACTTCTAACATTCTTGTCACAGATACCCCCCTAAGCCGGCAAACAAGGAAGCTAAGCCACCCCCTTATTGCTCTCAATAGTTACAAAAAGAACACAGAAAAGACATTTTATGTATAGCCTTTTGTGAACATTTAGCATTCCTACAATGTAACTTAATGCAATGCCCTTTACCCATTAATTTCTCCCATGGCTGATACTCAACCACTCTTTTCACCTATAAAGCTTTTTCTCTTGCTCCTCTTTATTAACTAGGACTCGCTTTCTGATGCAACTCTTGCGCAGCTGGACAAATACAGATGTCAGGAGCCTCTGCCAAACATGGTATGTCAGCCTGAGCAAGAGAACAAGACCTGTTTCTCCAAAATAAGCAGGAGTTTAGCCATGAGAGCAAAGAAGAAATTTTCACTTGACTCAAGAATGCTGCATTTTCTGTTCTTCACAGCTAGTGACTACCTAGCTCTTTGGACCAAGGAACTTCTCTTTATTAAATGGCCACAATCTCCATTTGGCAGTAGGTAGCTCAGGAGTGGGCCAACATGCAGCTACTCTGCATCTCCCAAGTAGTTCAAGTGTGGCTCCTACGCCAAGATGGCATTTATGACTGACAACCAGGCTGCACCAAGCCAGGGGAAACTGAATTACTCACTGTGGGGAAAAGCCAAATCAGCAAGAATACTAGAGGTTAAGAACTGCACTATTCTGGGATGCTGCTGAAGAACCACACTAACAGCAACTCAGGGTGCTGGGAGCCCTGAGGAACAACTCTCATCTCACACTGCAGTCAAATACTGTAGTTGCCCATTCCCCTAATTCTTCAGCAAACACAGTCTGCACCTAGCAGCTCTCAACCACAAAGATTTCAGCAGGTGGCTCCCATAGCCTGAAAAAACTAGCTATCTCTGAGCTGGACTATTTATATGCTCTAACAAACAACAACAGTGGTATTGACAAACTTCTGGGCATCCTGGTTGTCAAATCCGAGAGAGGTCAGGGATGTGCTTGCACACCCAGCTAGCTCCTTCCCTTCACGCTCTAATGGCTGACTGCAGATATGAGAAACTCTTCATCAGCACAGGATTTCTGCACTTTGCAGTGTTCTTAAAAATGCTAAATAAGACACAATAAGAGGAAGCATTACTACTTTGAAAACCAGCTACATTAATTTTATGCCTGAATACAGTCCTCCAGAAAATAACATGTATCTAAGATGCATGTTGTCAGCATAAAACTGAAAAACAATAAGTATAATCAAATTTGACAAATACTGCAAGGAGATGTCAGCTGGTCACAGTGGCTGTCTGGAGACTGCATTTCAATACAGCAAATCCCAGAGAAGCTGCAATACCCCACTGCAAAACTTGGGGACCCCGGTGAGTACTGAGCAAGAGGTTGTGGCACAAACCAGAAGCTGCCATTCTTAGCACCACAGTCTAAATAACACATTGCCACTGGGATAGAAACACTCTTTTAAGGAAGCTCTGGCTGTGCCATGACATATTTCGGGTTTAGCTTGTTCCACAGAGAACACAGAATATGGAAATCGGAGGCACACTCATTGAACCTCCTGATCTCTGCCTTCTTACTCACCTGTCTTAGAGGCAGCTACATGTGAAGTAAGGAGACTAAGCCCCAGTTCCCAAAGGGGAAACATGGCATTTCACACCACGTTCACCATTTCATGCCTACAGAACAGCCCTATCTGAAGCCAGCTCCATGTGTAACCCATGAACCTAGGACACAGAAATCAGCATGACCTGTGAACCTTTGCAAAGGAAAAGAATGCTACAGGTACACTGAAACATGCTGATGTTCTCTGCAGACTGTTTGAGGCTTACGAGGCAAGGACATGGGAGACATAAAGCCCTTTGGTAATTCAAACAGAACTGAATGAAAGAACAATGCAAGACATAAGCAGCTTGCAAGTAAGCTGCTAGTTTTACTCCTCTATCTCCAAGCTAGGAGTTGTTGGGGCTATGTTTTCCAGCTGCTTCTGTTAAAAAACTAAAAGGTGGTTTGTTTTTTTTGACTAAGCACAGAGGCTAAGACAACAGACCAACCTCTTTGGGCACAGCAGCCACAAGAGTTAAAAAAATACTTGGGAATTTTTGACCGCCGCCACAGAAACACAATTTCTTGGTTAATAAACAAGAAAACAAGAAAGAATATACATAAAGTTCCCTCATCAGCATTTTAGCCTCTTAAGCAGAAAGAGGCAGTCATGGTTTTGAGTAAGGTTTAATGTATGGGCCAGTATGATGTACCACTGGATAATTTAGCTAGAACCACTGCCAGAGGAGGTGAACTCCAGGGGACCCATCAAAGGTGGGTAAAACGATAGTGGGAACTCAGAGCTGACACATGCAAGTGCTTGCACTTTGAAGAAAATCTGAACTACTCCCCACTGGCTAATTAGCTGATGTGTTGCAGTCATGGCTATTGCATTGATCATAAATATCTCCCCAATAACTTGTGCTTCTCCTGTCTGCTATATCACCCTGTTGTCTCTTTGTCTTCATCCAAGATTGAAAGCTCCCCTGGGATGGAGGCTGTCTTTTTAGCTACTGCAATCCAAACAAATGTAACTGTTCCTGGATACCAAAACAAAAATGGAAAAACTTATTCCAGTTACTTTAGCAGAAATAACTGCTCAACCCACACTAGCTGAAATAGTTGAAAACATTTTAAATATTACAATAGCAGCTTTAAATACTTATCCAGAATGTCACATTCACATAACCCTATCTCAAAACTGTAGAGCTTAAACAGGAGACAGGATTAGCAACAAGCAAGGCAACATCCACAAGGCTCTTCCTTGGCTTGTAAAACCTGGAAAATCTAAAGAGCCCACAGAATAAGAAGAGGAACTTGACAGACACCTCCTGTTTGTTCACACTCGCAACACAGGAAGGAAACAACTGGACAGCAACAAGATTGAACAGACTTGCTGCATACCGTACAACCTACAGAGCTCCCCACATAATATCACTGAAAACAACATACACCTGAAACCAAAATTCATTTATCACAACCACAATTTCTATGGTCAGGATCTGGAAGTGTTATGAACACACACATCTGAAGAAATAAGCCATAGAACAGACCTTCCCTTCTCTCCTCCTCCTAATAAAATTTGCCCAAAATTTTTCAACAGAAAAATAGTCCAAAAAAACACCCCAACCCTTCAACACTTGGTTATGAATGATGCTTTTTAGTCACTGTATTTTGCATTTCTAACCTTCCATTCCCCTCTGTTCAACAGATGCCTTCTTGGACTACAGTTCCTGTGAAGCAGCCTGACCCCTACTCTTTGCAGAGAGAGTTCACATTTTACAACAGATCACTCCTGTGTGCTTACAGTTCATCATGGGCAATGAAGTTTGACGCAGGGATCCTAGCCTACAAAAGGCTTGGGAATTAGAGGTGCTCCAACAGCGCTTCAAATCAAAACCATATAAATTTACAGATTAAGAGGAAGAACTGTTTTCCTTTTGTTGATGGAGAAGAAGTGCTGGGGGGGAGAGGGGTGGAATTCTACAGAAAGCATATGTCCAACCCATTATCCAACTTTTACTTAAAGCAGGCAGGATGTAGCCGGATTCTCAACTACCCAGTTAGATATTTTGCTAGGCAACGAAAACTGATGAAGGGTTTGCATGTCTGAAAAGCTTACATAGTTACATAATTTTTACAGTTACATCTGCTGACCTTCAAGAAGACCTCTCCCCACAAATTCTGATGTCTCACACCATGCCAAGTGCAACCACAACAAAGTAGCTTCCTTTCAACCTGTTGGGAAAAACAAAAATCCAAACCACAACTGACAGGTACCTGTTGTGACCAAGAAGAGATATGGCATTCACAACGGAGAGGGGTGTGACTGTGTCTGTCTCTTTTCCTTGAAGCTGTCTGCTTCAAGGCTGTCTGCTTCAGTAGCAATGGAGTAATTTTCTGTGATTTTTTGGGCTCCAGAAGCATGGATTTACTTACTGGAGCAATGTCTGTGTTCCTGCATTCAAATGCTGACTAGCATTTTCTCTATCTGAACTCATATCAGCCTGAAAGAGGAGCAGCTTCCAATGTAACTTTTAATTCTCCTCTCTCTCTCTCTCTTGCTTTGGGTTCCTTTTTTAATTACATTCAGGATGTTTTCTTATTGATTTAGTTGTCTTTGTATTTAGATGTAGGGATTAGAAATTTCTCTTACATGGCAATTCAGTTTTCCATTAAAAGAAGCCTCTCATACCATAACCCGGGGGAACTGAGAAGAAGCTTTTGATGCATGAAGCAGACAGAGGCAAGATGATATTTGGAGATTGCATTTCACTCTACCCTATCTTGGCATCCTTTGAAGCACTGCCGTGTGATTCATTGCTCTCTGCCACAAAAGCCACTCCTCTCTTGTGGAAGCAACTGTGAACTGTGTTTGCCAAGTGTTCAGAACAGATAACATGTAGTACCATGGCTCAGATGGGCAGGACTCCTGGTTAGCAGAAAGGAAGTGTCATACTCCCAGAAAACAGGAAAAAGAAAAGAAAAAAAAAAATTAAAAAAAAAAATAAAAAAAATAAAAAAAAAAAGAAAAGAAAACAAAACCAAAACCCCACCTGGAAATATCCAGACCTCCTGATAACTACTTGATATTTGTACTTGGTTTGTGACCCACCAGTTCTGGGGGCTCAAAGATGGCTTTGAAGGAGTCTATAAAAAGTAACTGAGGAAAGCAAACCTATTCCAGAAGGCTTAAATTCATTCTGCAAAGACAGATCCTCCTTTTTAAATTTTCAGGGTCTCAAAAATTAAAAGAAAATATTGAAAAATACCCATTTAAATAATGCAAAGATTCAGAGGCCTTAATGTGCAAATAGAACAGAAAATCCTGAGAAAAGGAGTCTTTCTCTGGGCTTATTGTTTCCACTTAGTATCTATTTGCATTTCTACAAAGTCCTTTCCAAAGAAACTCATAGCTGTTCCCTAAGACTCCACACTCCCCTCTGAAGTACAAACATGGCTTAATCCTGAATTTTTCAGGTGGTAAACTAAGGTTTAGGGCCCAGGAGCTCTACCTACTAGCTCTTACCCTGAACTTTCTTCCTAGACCTTGGAAGAGAATCCAAGAGGTTCAGTCTCATCAACCTCTCCAAGTCCCTAGGCCCCACACTGGCCCCCATTTCACTGCATAAAAGATGCAGAAGTGTCTCAGAACACATTGAAACACACTCAAAAATCAGTGTGTTTCCCCAGCTGACTGACTACTGAATGCATTCAGTTGTACTGATGATGAACTACATTTCTGTCACTCTGGGGAAACTCCAGAAGGGATGCTTCTGTTACCTTTCTGCAGAGCTCAGGTGATGCTGTGAGTTCAGTATCAGGACAGGATTTGCCGGCTTGTTACATTATTTATGCAGAGCAGATTGCTTGGCAATTATGCTTAAAGTACAATCACAGTGCTATTGGTACTTGTTAGATAAAGAGGCAAAAATTTTTTAAGGCTTTAATACCTTGAAAAGTAGCAGGGCAAGTGGAAATGCCTGTGTTGTCTCTTATTAGCTGCACAGTTATTTATACTTTTGCGGATTACCACTGTACAGCGCAATTAAGCTTTGGAAGTACTGTGCAAATTGAGAAGTTTCAAGGGCTCTACGGAACAATTAAGCCTTAAATACATCAACAGGAATAAACCAGGAGCACATGCCCAAAGTCTGCTCCAAACAGGAGCTTTTAAACTAGCTGGGAAGAAAGAAGGATGAGACACCGTCTGCCAAAAAGCTGCTCACACCCAGAGCACTGTCTACAACACATTCACAGTTCCACCAACTACACTTTCAGTAAGTTGAGCAATAGCTGTAATACACCAGGTAAACCTGACACAAGGCAGTCGGTCTCCCCCAACCCCTGGCTGGCTTTCTTTTGTCCTTAGGGGAAAAAAAAAAAACAAACCTAATAACAATTCTGTTAAAAGGCACACCCTTTCCATATCACAGGCAGGATGTTGGGAGGAAGAGTAGTCCCCAGCAGGTAGAAGCTAAAGGTGATTTCAGATGACAAGGAACTGCTCTACTCCTAGGGCTGGGTTCTGGGTTTTTTTGTGGGGGGAGGTTTTCAGTTTTGGTTGGTTTGTTGGTTTTTTTTTCCCCAAACACACACACATACTTACAAACACACACTCTGTCCAGCTGTGTGCCTCCCCAAGCCAGGACGCTCCATCTCCCACACCAGACTACGAGCATGGCAGGTACAAGACACCATCTGAGCCTATCCATAGTGGAGAAGACACCAGAACCTCACTGCAATATTTCAAGTCCTTCAGTGGCTACTGTCCCTACAGCCCAAGGCAACACAGATTCACTGCCAAAATTACCATCTCGGCTCACAAGCCTGAGGAACATGGCTGGGATCAGCCAAGATGGTACCATACACTGCGTTGTACACCACGTTGGAGGCTATTCCAGCAAGAGTGTACCCATTTATAGAGACTGTTCTCATTGTCAGGCTCACAGTAGAGACTGAAGAATTAAGAGACTTGTCTAAGGACACTCAAAGGCAAGAATGAAACAAAGCTCAGATTCCTTCCCACCACCCTTCCAGTCAACTCAGACACCCACGCTTGCTCACCCTCCAGTTTTACAAGAGGCACTATGCAACCCCTACATGCCAGTTGCTGTGATTTCAACAATCCACTTACCTCCACAGTGAGCTCTCTGTAACACTCCCCAAGTTGAAGTCGTAGAGCTTTGTCAGAATGAGAATCACCTAGGGAGGGGGAAGGAAGGGAAGAAAAGAAAGGGAAAAGAAAGAGAAAAAAAAGTTTTCCTTTAGAACATGTAATAATACACAAGGCATCTGAAATCACCCAAAGGAGAGCTTAGCATTTATCCATTTATCCATAAAGTTGCGGTATTATAGGATCAAATAAGTTACAAAAAAGAAAGAAAATCATTAGCTTAATGCATCACATAACCAGTAACATTTATTTTAATCTTAAAAAGTTTTGCATTTGAAAGAAAACATGCCAACAGGAATTAATTGAACATTGTGAGCTGCCTTCTTTAGAATTATGGTTATTTGAGGTCAGGAATGGAATCAGATGCGCCCTTGTTAACTCAACAGCCCAGGCAGAAATTACAATCAACTTTTCTTCTCTGTTTCTTAAGGTGCTACCACAAATTGATGAGTCTCTATGGAAAGAATTGGCAAGCTTGTTTATGAAGATCACCATCCAGTAAAAGAGTCCATTTTGCCCAGAACGAGCCTTGTTGTTCTCCATCTGCTGTCCCCGACTTCGAAGAGCATGGGAATTTCCACATGCTGTCACCTTTCTGCAGTGGTAAAATAGAGGGACACAGAGCACGACATTCAGCTTAGATGTTGAGCAAGACAAACCTTCAGCTGTACTATTAGTGCTCAAGGAGAGTCAGAGCCTTCAGGACCCACTGGCTAACTTTCTGAAGTTATGAACAACCCTAAGTCTCCCTTACAAAACTGAGGTAGAAGGAGAGGGGAGCTGAGCAGTGCATGAGGGACCACAGGGGAATATAACTTCCAATCCTCCTAGTTACCAGCTACATTGCCCAATGCCCTTCTCTCCCAGAAAGGCAGCTATACACTCTGATATCCTGGGAGCCTCTGTGCAAGCTCCCAGGCCCAGATGAAATTGAATCATCTCTGAAAAAAATGTTCCTTGCTTTTTTTATCATAACTAGAGTCACACAGTTCATTCCCCTGGATTCTATGGACAAGCCTCAGGAAGAGCTCTGGGGCATCTCTTCATTTTTCTTTTGCATCATTTTAACATTTCAGCATTGTCTCCTCCTTGCAGAATTCAAGAACAGGCTCGTTTCCCTTGTATCTGCTTGGGCTGTGAAAGCATCTAGGGAAATATTTAGTAAATACTTGGGGTTTTTTGTTTTGCTTTGTTAACAGGTGTTTCACAGTTTGTCTAAAAAGATAGGGGTTCATTAATGGTTTCCTATGCAACAAGGATCTCCTATTCTACAAAAGCCACATCTCCCTTCTTCTTCCTCCTCCCACAGCAGTGGGACCTGCCAGACCTTTCATTTGGGTTTCCCAGGTGAAAGGCTGCTGGGTGAGGAGTTTAAAGCTTTGCAGAAAAATGCCAAAGGATTAATCAATATTACAATGGCTGCAGCAGTCAGTCACTGTGAGCACAACACCAGGCAGAGACCTGTTCAAATTGTAGGGGGACCTTGGTACGTCACTATGCAGTCAGTGCCCAACCTAATGGCTTTAGAATAGATGTTCTGAGCATCCCTCTACTGGATTCACTTTCCCCATCCCTGACTGCATTTTGTACTTTTATTTCCCCATGCAGAGACCTTGAGAAGGAACATAAAAGCCAAGCTGTTCCCAGCAGGGTATGAAAAGAAACCTACCAGGCAGATTTGAGTCAGCATATGCGAGCCCATTTCAGACTAAACTGATGCTGTGCAGTGGGGAAATAAGGACAATATCCTTTTTCTCTCAACTTAGAACCTGCACACACCTTCCCATACAAAAGGGGATAAGCTAGCTGCAAGTTGCAGCAACCAAGGTTTGTATACCTCCTCCCCTTACACTGAGGGAAGCTGTGCAGCCTGCTCCTACCTAAAACCCGATGAGTGTGACATTTTTAGGATGTTCCCTGTGTTCTCACAGGGTCTTAGACAGGAACTCTCTCGAGAGTCTCTAGGAAGCCATGCACCACAGCACAAGCCCTGCCCTGCCAAAAATTACAGTCTTCTTATTTCTCACAACTGTTGGTGAGGTTTCACAAAGTTAGATTTTTAGTTTCAGAGCCTAATCACATTGAAGACAGCACGATGACTTCTGCTGAGTTTAGTGGATCCTGGATCCAGCCCTAAACATTAAATAAAATCTCCGTGTCCACGTCAAATTTCAACAAAATAATTCTGCCTTAAGTTGCAATTGCAATTGAAAGCAGCACCCATACTCTCCCAGCAATTTGTGTGCCTCTCCCCAGATCTCCTATGCCCTATATTTTTGAAGATGTCACTTATCTATTATAAACCCTGCAAACTGCAGGATAATGCCAGCTTTACAGGAGTGGGTTGAACCCTGCTAAGCTCCTAGGTATAAATCCCAAGTAAAAGCCCGTTGTTTAATACGGCTTTTCTGGATTTTCGCCCAGGATGACTAACAAAAATCCATCTCTCCCTGTTGTTAATGCATGGAAAGCAAAAATATGAGCATCTCTTTGCAGTTAAATCTCACAAAGGGTCACAGGAACTAGCAGGAGTTGCCTGAGGCAGTGGTAATACACAGCACAGTCACCTACAGCAACCTGTCCATACAACCACTCTCCACATATGCCCAGGCCAGGCAATGCTGTTGCACCACAGCCCCGGATGGCTCCACCCTGTCCTCCCTTGCTTTTGAGACAAGACACCCCAGATTCAATAAAAGTAACTCTTGCAATGATTTGGGGGTTTGAAACCCAGAGAGGCTGAATAACCTTCCCAAGAAAAGCTGTGAGAGCACATTCCCCCACAACGCTGCCTCGTGAGACCACAGAGCAAATGTAGCTACTAAAGAAGTGTCACATGCGGTTAAGGCACAAATCAGAGCCTGAAAGGCACAGCTGGTTTCCAAGTTGTTTCATGAGATGCTTTTTACACAGCATTGCAGAGGAAACTCCAAAGTGTTTCAAGAGGCTATTCTGAGTTCTCCACATTATGCTGCCCCAACCGTGCTAAGAAGAAACTAGAAGCAGGGCTGTCAGGGGCAGATGTGGGCAAGTATCAAATTTTCTAAGATGTTCTGTTATTTGAAGAATTTCATTGAAAAAGTATGGAAGAAAACAGAAGGAAAACTGGATTTATTTTCCAAAACTGAATTCTGACAGGAGAAAAAAAAGAAAAAGAAGAAACTCTCACTGATTCAAGGTGACACATTTGATTCTGATTTCTACTTTGTAGTTGAAGAAGCTTAGCTTGTTTTCATCAACACTAACAAATAACCATACTTTCTGTGCCAGAGTAGTTTTGCATTAAAATCTCGACGGTTTTCATTTTAAAAGCTGAATTCAACTGAAAATTGGAGATTGCATATTTAACATACTATTTCAAAACAAAACTAAACACTTTCTTCCCCTAAACTGTCAGAAATCTAGAATTGTCACCCTGTAGAAAATGCCCACTCTTCAACCTAAATTAAGGTGTAAACGTTTTGCACTGGGGAAAAGAAATAAAAATGAAAAAATTCCAAGCGATATTGATTCAGAAACAGCAAAACCTTACATCCAGGTATTCTTTAATCAAAATAAAGAAAACACCTTTGTAGTGCCAAATTAAACTGTTTCTGTTCATCAAACTAATCTCCCCAAAATTAATTTCAAAGTCAGCTCAACGCTGAAGTGCATTTTTCTCTGGGGTCACCCTGCTCGCTCCAGGGAATACAGCTCAGCTGTGAAACGTCCCCATCTCCAATGGGTCACACAGCCATACTGTGTTTCCCGGGACCCCCCTGGGGCAGGTGTCCCTTGGGACACCAAGCAGCTCAGTTGGTTGTGAATGAAAAAAAAGGGGAACCAGACTGCAGGACAGAGTCAGGAAAGAGGCCAGGCTGAATTACAGCTCCCTTAAGGCAATACAAACCCTCTGGAAAATGCAATTTCAAGCTGAGCTTACACAAAACTAAATGACCTGAAAAATTCAATAAACTGTTTTGGTTTTCTAGACAGAAGTAGGGATGGAGCAAGGATAATCAGAAAAATATCGTTTTTTTTCTTTGGAAACAAGCAACATTCCAGTCCTGCAAGAATTTCCGTATGCACTTTTTTTACACACATGCCTTTCAATGGTCTGTATGTTTTTGTTTTGCAGAAGCCACACTGTCTGCTGAACACCCTGCTATAAGGCTTGCATGGCAAAAAATGCCAACCCCTGTCAATTATTTATCTTCAATGGTTTATACTACAATACAGATTAAGAGTCTCTGTCACTGTGAAATCCCGCCATCACACTGTATAATACGCTGAACCCCTAAATCCAGATTTAATATGATGGACCACTTCTCTAAAATAAGGTCAGCAAGTCTCCAAGACTGCCCAATCCAGCAGCCTTGTGTCTTGACATAACCTGGCTGGCATGAAAACAGAAAAAGTATAACTAGAAACAGTAGCCCAAGTTTCATTCCATGTTGAAAACACATCCCTGAAGGGTTCCCTATTGTTCAGACAATTATTAGGAAACTCTGAGCCCACAAATCACAAAAGTGCTCAGAAGCTCTTCAGAGTATTTGGTGGTGTAAAAATCTCTCACGCCCATACAATTTTACTATGAAGGAAAATTACTTTAGTTCATCAGACCTTCCTCCAGACCTTGCCAATTCTAAGCTGGCAAAGTGCTTCACACATACCCCACATGGAATATACAATTCTATTTCCCACAGAGTACAACGTAAAGGCATTGCAGTTCCTTTGGCACGTTGGCAATGAACTTCAGAGCAACCGGAAAGGGCCACAGCAGTCATGCTCCTGCATCAGGTGACATTCATATTAGAGAAAGGAGAGAGGAGGGCACAGCAACCAGAGAGAACAAGTGATCATTTCAGGCAGACATCTGAAAGGTCAGCACTGATCCACTTCATGAGATTCATCTCCTCTGTAAGTGATCCTGCTCTGTCAGCACAGAGATTAACAAAGCTCGTCAGTAGCCCTGTCCACATATTTACCAAGTGTGGGCAGCACACAGCACAACAAAGAGAACATAGACAGGTTTACATGTGAAAAATGAGAGCTCTCCGCTCACTTGCTCTAGCACGCTGGGGTCTCCACTTCCTGGCGACAGACCTATTTCCATAATCTTTGTAACCTTGTCTTCCCCCCACACCAGCCACAGGAAGTTTGTCTGCAATTTTCATCTGCTTTTCCACAATCCTTATGAGAGCAACGGCACCCAACAAGTAAATTTAAAATGTGAACAGCCACAGACTACTGGGAACCAGTATCGGTAAACTCCTCACAGCTGAAGGCAAATTGGCTTAAAAAAAAAACCTAGAAGCCAGCAGCACTGCTCTATGAAGGTCCCTAGTTGTTTCTTTCCTTTTATGGTTTGTGGGGGGTTTTTTTAAGGCAAAAAATTAATAATTAAAGATTATCTGATCAACAAACTCATGAGTTATTCAGAGTGATGAATTTGCTAAGTAAGATGGTCCTTCATATAATCTCTGCATTCAAAGCTAATTCAGGCAAAAGCCACCTACATCAGCCTAATTTTCCCCACATAAATGCTCAGAAGATTGGAAGAGGATTGTCTATATGCTCAACATATATTTGTGCTTAAGTGTGTGGTGGGCTGACCCCAGCCAGCAGCTAGGCACTCAGCCACAACCAGAAGACAACCAGAAGAGCCTGGTGTCTGGTGACAACCAGAAGAGCCAAAGTGAGGAAAAACTTGTAATTCCAGACTAAGACAGCTTAATAAGTGAAGGAAGGGGGGGGGGGGGTTATCAACACTGGTTTAGATGAAAATTCAAAACACAGAATGACACAGGCTTCTTTGAAGAAAATTAACTCCATTCCAATATGAGTATTTTTCCTAGATTGAGGTACAGTGGTTTTCAAAATCAATCACTACATAACCCTGCTCCCACCAAAATCACTTCACACACATAATGTGAATGCATGTGTGTGATCACACAACATCACCATCTTCATTTACCCTGGAGGTCTAAATAGAGTTGCTAATACCTAAGAGCACTGTCTCTTGTTAAGAAGACCTTATTACAAACTTCCGAGGTGAGGAATTTAAATTCCACAGGCGTTAACAGATTCTGTAAGCATGATCACTGAGAAACAAGGCAAGTAATGTCATCTTTGTTTTATTGATGAGGAACCAGAGGCAAAGAGAGATTGTTTGTCTACATGGGAACACTCATAAAGAAGAATCCAAATCAATTTTTAAGAGTTTGGTCCGGTTCACTTTCTGAATACATCAGAAAAATCAAATTAAAGACTATTTTATTCTGAAAAAAAGACTATCCATCCAAGAATTTAACATAGCTGAAATAATACACTTCAACACATTTAGTTAATTTAAGCTAAGAAGCATCACCTGGAAGATAAAGCCACAATCCAAGTCCACCCACAGTAACAGAATTATTAGCAAAAAAAAAAGAACAGATACACCTTAAATACCTTCTTTTTTCCTTCCTAGTGAGCATAGCTGAAGACAACATATCTCCAGACACCAGCAGTTAAGGAACAGCACATCCTAAGACAAGAGAAGAACACAACAGAGGTACAAACAACAAACACAGGCCAAATCCTGCTGCTGGAAATCAGAGACACACTTTCGCAAGAGTAAAGTGATGCCAACTTAAGCAGCAGCAAAGGACTTTGTTGATGTTGTTGTTAATCTCTAGAGAGATAAAAATGATCAGTGGGTGGCTTCAGGCAGTGCAGGCAAAAGAACCCTCTGAAATTGAAAGAGACAAGTCCCAAGATCACACACAAAAGCAAAACATGTTCCAGTGAACTTGTGATCTCTGAACGGCTGAGACTGTCAAATTTGTCCTCAAAACAAGAACCAGTAACTAAAAGATATTATCTTTTGATCCTCCTGTGCCTGTGCTGTTTTCAGCTTCCAGTATGAAAACTGCTATGGCGTGTTCTCTCTGTCCCCCGTCCTCCTCCCCTTCAATGTAAATCAGGCAGCAGAATAAGCAGGAGCCAGTCTTCCCATGGATCCCCCTGGGATGCTGGAGACAGATCACATTATCTTCACAAAGAGCCCTTGAGATGTAAGCAGCAGTTTGAAATTCCCATTTGCAGGGCTTGCAGTGAATGAACAGAATCTGAGGCAGTGAAAAAAGCCCCAAAACCACTACAGTGCTTTGCCAGCTCTGGGAAGCCCAACTCCCTCCTTCCACATGACTACCAGGATTCTCCTGTGTTGGTTCTCTGCTATGGGGTATGAATACCGAGACAGACACCTTTCCCAGGGTCATGGATCTACCTTTCCAGGCTTACACAAACCTAGAAAGAATTTTTAATTTAACCCGACTGGTACATTGACAAATACTGCCTAAGTTTCAGCAAATGTACCTGCACACCTACATGGTTACCTTTAGTGCACGTGCACGCACACACATAAAAAATTACAACCACATTCTTAACACCTCCTTCACAAAGAAATAAAAGAAAGGCCTCCAGCATGGTTACTAGCCCATAAGGAGCAACTGGATTCTGTCCCAGAGTCTGCAGTAGGGCCCTAAACATAGCTACCAGGTCAGGTTATAAAGCTTTTGTCCTTTTCGTGAGGGGTTGGGGGTGGTGGGGGAAATCACTCCATAAAAACTAAGTATTGGAACTGTTAGCACACAGCATCAGGAGAGAGTGTCTGGGAAAAGAATGGTAAATTAGTAACATTTTTAAGGACAGCAGTAAAACACAGGAGACATTTAAGCAGAATTCTAGACTACTACGAATAAACACACTGAAGAGAAAGGTGGACTCACCAATACTACCAGCAGTTTGCAATTAGAGCTAACCCAAGAAGCCAGAGACAGAACAGATGCCCCAGGTCATCTGACCCACCCCTTGGAGAAGGCACAGTTGTCCTCCCCAGAATTTTTGGCAGTTCTTTAGGATGGCTTTGCTGCATATAAACACACATTCCCACCAGAAAAGACATCTATATGGCTTAAAATAACAGAAGCCTGAGCTTTATCTCTGTGTAACTCAGTTAAACATAAATACAATCTCTCCTGGCAGGTAGTGATATGATTTAAGGGTCCCCTATCATACATTATAAGAGCTGATAGCAAAGAACTCATAATTTATTTTTATTGATTCAGCAACCCATGCTAGATCATATCTCCCAATTTTTCCCCTTTGCTAAGAAGCCTACACCAAAGCCTTGAGAAATTTAATTTTATCTTCTTTTCCCTTCTCCATCTTCCTTTTAAAGCTCCTGTATGCACATCTCTACCTAAGTTCAAGAAGAAAATGAAAAAAGGCCCCAGCTACTTTGCTGGTTCCATTCTTGTTCCAATCATCTCCTGATACCATCTGTGAACTAGCAGATTTTGTGCAGCAGTTTAACTCTGTGGAGTCACATACCTGCTGTAGGGCAATTTAAAGCTTCTGACATGGGGACCTGAAAAGACGGAATGATTTGAACATTATGTGTGGATACACTACCTTCCCAGGACAGTTCTCAAAGGCGGGAGGTGGGGGGGAACGGTTGACAAAAGGTAAAAGACAGCGCAGCCCTTTGAGATGTTATAAACTGCCAGGACAGATGAGGGTTTTCCTTAAGGACTGAAGGCAAGACTGATTGGTTCCACAAAGGAAACTAAATTAAGTCACTTCTGAAAGGAAGAGAGAAAAAAGCTCCCATACAGCTGATTTTTCAAGAAAATTCAGGCTGCTTATTGTTCTTCCATTTCACACTCCAAGCTCTACTGGGGAACTCTCACTCCTGTCACACACACATCCTCTCCACATGTGCTCTTTCTTCTCTCTGTCTCTCCTCTCCCCCATGTATGTACGTATATATAAAAATTACGGGAATCTGAGGAAGATCAATTAGCAACTCAAGTTACTGGCGCTGAACAGAGCATGGGCAAGAGATTCCCTCTCTGTCCAGGGACAAGAGATGGACTAGACGACCTCCTGAAGTCCTTTCCAGCCTCATACCTATGACCCAAAGATTTACTTGCTCGTGAAAATGCCTTACTGCTAGCTCAGAACAGCAGCAGGGAATTTAGGTGCCATGCCACAGAAACACATGACCATTGTGCTCCCCAAAATACGGAGCCTTGCATTCAACATGACAGCAGGAGATGGGTGCTGGAGAAGCCACCATGTCAGCGTGAGTTCTGGTCACTGGCCTGGCACTTGGAGCGGGGAAGGGCATCGGAGCCTCCCTGCTCTATTCCCAGCTTTGATGCCAGCTCACCCACCTGCAGGGAGATTAATTTGTAATGGCAATGCTATTCTGAAACAGTATTATTCAATTTTGAACAATATTATTCTGAGAAGACATCCCTTTCCCTCCAGGGAAACCAGTCCAAAAATTGGAGTTTCACATCCAGGAAAGGAAAGGATGACTTGTTAGGAGACAAGCCCTTGTACATGCTTTTAATGGCCAGTTAAAAGACCTTCCACTCCTGACACTGGATCCTTTTTATCAACAAATTCAAGTACCTTAGACTCTGGCTTATTCCCTTCTTCACAAAAGCCCAGGGAAACAAGGATTGTTGCAGTTTGACAGGTGACAAATGTAGGCATGGAAGGAAAAAGGGCAAAAAATTGTTCTGTTATGGTTACCGCAGCTACCAAAATCCAATACTTAGATCTTCCCCTATATTTACTACTTGACCTTGAATGACTGTAACCACATTAATACAAACCCATGATTTAATCATAATTCTTTAAATACGCCTATGGAGTGTATTTATAAATACAAATAAATAGGGAAAGTGAAATATGAGAATCATCACTGAAAGATTAAAATACAAGTGATGGTTTAGAATAAATGAGTAAACACCACAGGCAACTTGGGTCAGTCAGGCTGAGCAGGACACAAGGGATCAAAAAGTGCTGGAGATAAGAGACAAGCACGAGTCAGGGCTCTCTGCAGACAAAAGGTCAGAAGCAATAGTTTGAGTGCTAACTAGCCAATTAACATATTTTTAACATTATTATAGATTCAACAAAGATGAAATGATTCCATTATCCTATATATTAAGGCAATAAAAACGTGGTCTGTCCAATTGACTGCACTCTTCCGACCTTGAACCTATGTTTATGCAGCAGTTCCTACCTGCAGATGCCCAAACCTACTTTGAAACTTAGTGGCTCAGCTATGGTAAGGTCAAACTCTGCCCTAGCAGCTCCTTTTCCTACTGGCATTCCTTTGAACTAATCTCTACGCTTGGTTTCAATAATCTTTATTATATTTAATTTAATTTCTATTCTTTATTCATCAAGTACATACATTTCACCAGCGCCAGTGCCTGACCTCCTTGTGCCACTGCTACATTGCTTTTTGTTTGTTTGTTTGTGTTATATCATTAACTAGTCAAGCAAAATTATTTTCATCTATTGCTGCAAAAACACACTCTCTCTGGGCAATTTCCTTTCTTTGTTCCTGTGCAGAGCAGCTCCTTGCTCACACCAAACATCCCTGCTGCACTGATGTTATCTCCTTTGAAGGGCCTAATCAAGCAGGCTTTCATGAAATCTGGGTCAGTAGGTATTTCCAGAAACTGGGCTGGGACTGACTGCTCTATGTCTATCCACCACATTGAGCCACCCAGATGTAATATCCTCCTTCATCTAAGGGCACTGAAACAACTTCCATTCTTCCTGTGGAGCCCAGAGGAACAGGCATGCTAACAGCAGACTGGCCCATACTAAGACACTAGCTTCTATGACACGCAGCAGAACAACGGGTAGAGAATTCTTAAGGTCAAGATTCAGCTTCTCCCTTCTTTATGAGGCATCCAAGCTTGCACACCATCCCCTCCAGAGAGCAGCCCTAAGCACCACAGGGCAAGAGCTGTTTGGATTCTGCCTGATAAACCAAAGAGCTATATGAGCCGGTTGATGGACACTAACAGTAGGCAGGTGCAATGGGGTTCAGCTCTGCCTCCAACTGACATTTTGCTATTTCAGATTGCAGCCACAAAGAATGAACATGATCTGTATCACAACAGCCTGTAAATAGCCTCACCCAGAAATAAAGTGGCCTCCTAGCAAGTGGAACAGGAAATGTGAGCAGATGTCGCACCGCCTGCCTAACAGAAGGAACACACCATGATTTCTCCTCCTTCATGCTTCAGATGCCTTAGCATGGGAATGTAATTTAGAGCTAAGGATTCCTCCAGGCAGCAAGTGGCTACAATAGCCACACTCCATGGACAGAGCCCTGGGACATACCCAGGACCTGAGACAGAGAGTAAAGGTAGAAGAGGGACCTGAACCCCCAGTTCAGACCTCTGGTTTGTCACTCAAGCCAGATGATACATCTTCCAAAGCAGCCAGCTACCAGTTCTGTGCCTGCCAAGGCAATAAAGCTTTGAAGGAAAAATACAGAGTGAATATTTTTCTCCATTTGAGTATTTCCTAAAAACAGGTAAAATACATTTGCTTAAAATCTGACCCTGTAGGAAGGAAAAAAAAACCCACTTTTTTTTTTGCCCCCAAAAAATTGTCCTCTGAAGGGCTGACACCAACTTTGAGGAGCATGAAGGAATGTGTCAGGAACCACAATAAAATCCTAACTTTTGCTGTCAGACCTATATTGCAATTTTGGGGGACAAATTAAGAAGAAAATCCATTCATCTGTTTTTGAGCTCTGTAAGAAAAAAAATATATTTTTCCCACTTTAGAAATACCTTGTGTTAATGTCTACATGGGGATATCTGGAACAGCGCAGTTAAAGCTGTCAAGGGCAATTTTTCTTACAGACTTAAGTGCTCCGTCACTTAAAAAAAAAAAAAAAAAAAGGAAGCTGAGAAAATAGAGGAAGTTGAATTCAAATCTCCTTCAATGCAACATTTTGGCTAAGAATTTCAAAGCTGTAAAAGTTAGGAAATTCAGAAGTACAGATACTACATTATGCACATGGATTGCATGAAATAAAAGAGGCAAATCACTGCTGCAGAAATCCAAAGCACGATCAGGACTTTTGCAGCCCTTTTAGACCAGAAGTTGGTCAGATTAAAACACTTACTAACTCCATACTGCAACCCTCACTGCAGTAGAAAATTTTCAGAAGTTTTGAGCTTGAGAGATCACTCTTCTTCTCTCACCTAGGGACCTAGAAAATTCTTTATTTGCACCTGAAAAATCCTTGTCCTCTAGCTGACAGAGAAATTGAAGCAGAGTCTTCATTTCAAGCTACTGTCTACATCCTTCCTCATATGAATCATGGTTATGACTACTGGGACTACTAGCTGACATTTAAACTGGAGCTACTTTTAAGATCAGGATTTGGGATGCTATAACCCAGGAGATGGATCCCTGTCATTCTTCCAAGAAAAAGGATAGATTTAAACTGAAGGCTCAGTGTTTTGGTCTCCCAGCACCTGCACTGGCTCTCTTAGCCATCACAAGAACATCTGGAACCCAAAACCTGGAGGCAGAAAAGAGAGAAGACACAGAGCCTCGTATTTTATGAAAATACTCTGTAGCTCTGCAGGGTCTCCAGATGACCTTTGGGTAATTTCACATATACGGGATGTAAGGTCTTGCACGTAGTACTGAGATATCAAAAACTGCCCACCACTGCAGAAGGACTCTAAACAGCACGAACAGTCCCAGTGACTATTCATGCATTGGCATGTTCTTAGTTGAGCACCAGTAGTTTCTCAAAATTTCCAAAAATCCTTTTGGCCTTTGAGGAACATAACAGGGAATGGCTATGCAGTGAGACAAAGGAAGAATGCAAATTGACTAAACAAGACCTGTAATGGCCATTATGCAAGGTCTCTGATAGTAAAGAAGAGAATGAAGCTATCTCAAGAGCCCTGGATTTCCATCACAATAATTTCTTCACTGTTCTCTGCTCACCCTTCCCCCCCCTCCAAATTTCATGATATGACAGCTGCAAAGCCACCATCAAGAATAATTCTGATAACTACAAAAGCCTTCAAAACAGAGGACTCCTTTGGCCTTTGTGACTGTGCAGATGTTCATTATTACAAGTACCTGTCCAAAGGGGGAATAAAGTTCAAAGACAAACTGCAACATGCTTTTAACAAATAAACATTGAGCTGGCAAAGGATTAGAGCTCTGGATGTTACCAAGAGCTGAAGCATGGTGTGATCCAGAGGACTGATTCAAGTTGATGGTGTCAGGGTGTCAACTCTGTACAGGTTCCTCGTCTTACCTGGCAAGATGCAGTTAAGTAGTTGTGACAGACTAAAGAACAAATCCAAAGGCCCGTTTTGCCTTCATTGTTTTATGGTTGTCCCTTCATAAGGGTGATCATCTACAAACTACTTTTTATGAGGCATTTCCTAAAACAGAAATATTTCTCTGGGCCCTTTTACAGCAGGACCAACAGCAAGCGCTGCAGATAAAATCTTCAGTGAGCCTAGTCATTGGAGCAGTGTAGCCTGTTGCAAATTCACATATACAACAAAGCAGAACGAAGGTACTCTCCACTCCCACCTTTCAAAAGGCAATCAATAGAGGTCTCTCCAGTAATTAAACCAGCACAAGACTGAGTCCAGCAGATCCACAGGACCACTCCCCCACAAGACTACTGCAGTCAGAGCAGCTCTCATTAGAAAATTGATGCTACAACAGGCATCAGGGGCTCAGCCTTGAACCAAGCTATCAGAGCACCAGAGTCCTCCACTGTATCAAAGAGCTCAAGTCATATCTCATGGACTGTTGCATTTTGTTTTCAAGGATGTAGGTCTTGGAGGCCGGTAATGATTTACAACAAAACAATTAAAAAAACCACCACCCTCAGTTCCTACTTTCCTGAATTCAGAGAGTGGCTTTTAAAATATACTCAGAACTCTGTTTAAAGTCTTTGACTTCTTACTGTCTAACTATATACCTGTTTTTAACTACAGATGCAGCTACATAATGGTTTTAATCTCCATTGCATTATTTTTTTCCTCCCTTCAAGAAAGAACACAGAAAATCCTCTCAGGATGTTTTAGGTGCCTCAGATTAGCCATGCTACAGACAGAATGGCACAGAGCACTCTTGAACAGCTATTGCTAGTACTTGCAGGTACCATGAGCCCTTCACATTCAAGAATACTATATTTACACTGAAACATAAAGGAAAAATAAAACCAACTTGATTCACACACCCTTACATTGAGAGAACAAGGGGTATTTTTAGAGCAACAGCTTAGTATTTGCAGCACGTGTGGCATTCTTGATTAAGCAAGAGATCCACACAAACATAATAAACCTGTAATTTTATTGGCCAAGCACTACGGAAACAATTTAGAACACATGGATCGCAATGTTAAGCAAACTGCAGCCCATGTATAAACACCCATGAATTATAGCAGTTTGGCAATGAGCTAACCAGTTGCTTCTCACGGCCTTTAATAACAATCATCCACATCTTCACAGCACAATAGAAATAAGAGATGCAAGAGGCCTATTAGCTCATCCACAAAATACAGGATTGTTCCCCATGGGATAATTGCTAATACTCTGTCCAAAGTAGATTTAAAGCTGTAAAGCAAGGTAGACTCTTTAGCAGGATTACTCAGAGGGGCTAAGAACGCAGTTTTATAAAGCTTTTTCTAGTCATAAATATAAATGTTTCCTGTCTTTAAAATGTTGTTATGGGTTTTGTCTGACAGCAAGGGAGGGGTTAAAAATGGTGGCTTCTTTTTTTGAACTACCCTTAACAAGTCACGCTTCCCCCCAAGCATCTGGTAAAAGGGGGGATGAAGTGGGGGAAGGGACACCACCCTTAGCTTTTTTGTAAGAAACTGCTTGGAAGGCAGGGTCCCGCTCAGGATGCATCCTGCCCCAGACCAGAGTTTAGCCAATCGGTGCCTCTGCAAATAACATATTTAAGGGGGGGCACAGAACAATAGGTTGGCGTGGCACGGCCCCCGGGGAGGGCATAGCTCTGGCGGGCCGGTCCGGCCGTCCAGCCGCCTGCTCGGCTTCTGCGAATGATCTGCCATAGCCCAGCCTCCTCCATGGCTCGCCCAGGAGCCCTTCTTCCCGGGAGCCGACGAAGACCTTCGATGGCGGAGAAAAAGGAAGCGGGATCTGAGAGATGATGGAACCACGTGGCACTCCGGTCACCAAGAGAGAGAGAGAGAGCGAGCGAGCTTCTCCGTCATTTTCCCTCGCTATGTGCTGAGTCGGGGGTCAAGGGAGTCACCAGGGGACTGAAGCCCCGTTGGAAGCAGCCATGGAGGAACCCATGCTGGAACTAGAAGCCCCACGTTGGAAACTCCACATGGCAGCTGGGAGAGATGGTGATGAGAAAGGAGCGGCTCAAACTGACTGCACTCCCCACTTCCCTCCCCACCATGTGCCGCCAAGGTGGAGAAGGTACAGAACAAAGGCTTTGAGATGAAGGGAGGGGTGGGGAAGAAGTGCCTTTGTGTAAGATGTGGTTTCTCTCTTTCAATATCCTGCTTCTTGTTGTAAATAGTTAATAAATTCAGTTGTTTTATTGTTCTTCACGAGTCGTGTCAGTCTCTTGCCTGTGACACTAAGTGGTGAGTGAAACCCTCCCTGTCCCTGCCTCAGCCCACCAGGTGTTTAGAAAATTGTCCCCGTGGTTTTATAAACCACGACAAAAGGTTAAACCTAGTCCAAGGAGCCTGATCTCCTTTGGATTACTGGTCAGTTAAAACATGGGAGAGTTGCTCCCTTTTTTCTACAAAGCAGCAGCATATAGAGATGGACCTTCTTTGGCTAACAGCCTTCACAAAGAGTTCTCCCCTTCATTCAGCTAGTCTTTGCCAGCACCACTTCTTCCCTTTGGTCCCTACACAGGTATGTAGACTCACGCCCTCCTTTCCACTTCAGAAGTCCTTTGGCCATATATGCATGTATGGATTTCACTCTAAATATTAATTCAGTAAATCAGATCTTCCAGCTCACTGAATACTTCCATCACATGCCCATGTGCTACGTCCACTTCAGCCATACCTCAACAGAGACATGTGGCAAAACTGCCAGCCCAAGGACTGGCAGCTCCAGTGCAAGGGATAGAACCTCACTGTGTCCTGTACTAGCACAAGGGCTCTAGCACGAGGCTGTGTCTGTTAACTGAATTGTTGCTAATGTTGGCTATATTCTTCTTGTTTAGTATATGCATTTAATGAGTGCCCTAACCACTTTTCTGAAATGAACCCTGTCTTTGATATCCAGAAATGTTTGCCAAATAGCTAAGCAAACAGGATTTCAACCAATCACCTGCATACGCTGACTCCATGAGCTTGTTACTCACTCTCATAGGAAGGCAGGACTAGAAGGGACCACATTTTTTTCTAGAGCTATCCACAGAACCTCATACGTCACCACCCTGCAAATCCCAAGACACTTCTCAGCTCCTCTGAACGAATTTCAGACCTCCATTCCAAAAGTTGAAACAAAGCAAAGAAAATCCCACAAAAGAACATCATAATGTTCCACAGGAAGACAGGAAAAGAAAAGCCAAGGGCACTGCCACTGTCCTCCATCCTTGCAATAATGAGGAATCTGAGAAATGCCAAGATGATTGTCTGAAGTGGACCACAGAGAATAATAAACCACGTCAGATACACAGCATCTCTTTGTTCCCTAGCTGAATGAGGAAACACTTTTTAAAGATTTTGGTATTTTAAGACGCTTTTGAAAATGCATTTTCACAATAAGAATTGTCAAGTGTTTGGTTTGTATTAACATTTTCAGGTAGAGATGAAGGTACCCAAAAAAATAAGACGTATAAAGAACAAAAGCAGAACTAACAGTTTTCTATTCTAGACCTCCCCTCTTCCACTCGGAAAGTGACCATGCTACAGTGAAGAGTGATGCTTATATACCTAAGATGGTATTACAAAATTCTTCAGGATGAAAACTGAAAAGCAGCAGCAACTGACTATTTCTGCCCAAGAAAAAAAAATAGTTTCAGGATGCAAGAGAAAGTTCTTTTCAAACTGAAGAATTACCTTCCTTTTGGGAAAGGCGAACCACCCATAATGACAGAGGAAAATCTTTGGAAGTAGTAGCGGAAAAAGACATTAGAAGTGGCAATCACGATGTCAGACACACTACACTTCAGGGAAAAGAAAGAATGGCCAGATAATGAAATTACAGAGCATTGAAAATGTCAAAGAGCGACAGCGCTCTACCATCATTCACAGGTTATATGAGGCATTAACATGCTTATATCCCATTCCAATGACAAAGATGGCAACAAGAACAGTAAATAGTCCAAAATGAATCTGTTGCTGAGACCAGGAATTTAATGAAACAGGGAGACAGGCAGAAAATGAATCTTACTTTCCCGGTGCAGACTTCAAACTGGAAGCTGCTGGCCCTGTTCAGAAATAGTAATAGCTCAAGGATGCATTATTTGACTTCCCTTATCTATGATCCCCTGTACTTATGAGTCATCATCACAAAAAGGGGTATCAAGTCTCACTAACAAGCACCAACCTGGTTGGCAGACAATGACACAAAGGTGACCAAGTGAATTTCCAGTGAGGGTTAAAGGCAGTGAAAAAAGTCCTTCACAATTAAGGTGATCAGCTACTACACCAGGGGTCCAAGGAGGTTGAGTGATCTCTGTCCTTGGAGGTACTCAGAACTTGACTGGGCAGGCCCTGAGCAACTTGATCTAACATCAGAGCTTGATCCAGCTTTGAAGTTGATCTGAGTGGGAGCTGGACCAGATGACCTGCAGAGGGTTCACTCCTCCCCATCTAAATCACTCTACAATTTAAACAGAAACATCAGTGATCAATATGAGTAGCACAAGCAATCAATCACACAGCAGTAAAGCCAGAGGACCCTGTGTCTATCATGCAATTCACTCTTCTAACTTGCTTAAGATAGTTGATCACTACAAACAACAACAAAAAAAAACCTCTACTACCATTTCTTCTATAAAAAGGAAAAAAATGACAAGCTAAGGTGAGCCAAAATGTACAGTTTATGGAAAACCACTTCTGAAGACAGTCTAGTGGGTTGTAACACAGCTTGGGACAAACACAAATGAACTGTCAGATCCCAGACAGCTCCATGTGGAGCCAACCTGTATACCTCTACACATCCTCTCCAGACATGGCAACCCAGCAGGGCAGGGCAGCACCATCCCAGCAGTACCACACAAAGCAACCAGAGGAAATGGTCTCAGCACAACGCTGTAGTGTTAGACTGCAGCAGAAATTCTGCACCCCAAAACTCCAAATCCTGAGGTGCTTCCTAGGTCTGGTACTGAAGTGGTCCAACTTTCAGCCCAACCTAATAAACTATCCCATTGGAAGGCTGGGAGCAAGATAGCCTCAAAAGGCCTGATAAGGTCAGAGCTAAAGAGCAGTTGATAACATCGCCATCTGGCCTCCACACAGTTTTCTTACAGAGTTTGGATTTTCTGTTCCAAATTGTATTTCAGAATCAAGTTCATCTAAATTTAACCAGGAACAGGTCTTTGAAATATAAAAAGCAAAATGAACAAAAAATCCATTCACTTAATTTAATCTGGAAAACATAAATAAAGTGGTTTCTTCATTCCATCAAGCACCTGCAAATATAATTACAGATTTTTTTTTTGTAAACAAACAAAAAAATTAAGCACAAGAAGCTCTTGGAAACACTACCTCATATCACATATGCCTCACTCTCCCTGCTGGCCCGTATCGCATTTAATACTACAGTTTTCAAGGGCTGCTGGAATTCAATTTGCTAAAGGTGTGCAATAAATGAGGCTTTGCAAAGTGCATATGTTCAGTGAGCATGAGTATCTGGACATCTGTGCACAGGGGTGATTCACTGAGAGATGTGTGCAAGACAAAAGACCCATCCCTACCGATTACAGGAAGGTCAAGTTTTCATCACAGTTTACTACTGGCAGCCAACCTGCCAGACAACAAACTTAACCAGCCTGTGAATCAAAAATCTTTCCACCCACAAGACCATCATTCCTTCCCTGCTACACAAGTGGATTTTGCATCATGGCCAGAAAGTAAAATTCACCTGTTGCCCGATTAAAGTGTGGATAAGATCTATCACCTCAGGGCATTCTTAAATATGATCATCTTGTTCATTACAAGGGCATAATGTTCTTTCTCTCCACTGAGCAGTAGCCATGGATCATGTGGCAAGAGGCAGCCTTGGAGGTAGGTAGATGGATGTCCAACCACTGCAAGCTTCATGGTCATATAACCAATGCTTTATGGAGATCTATGGACAGACAGTACAGACCTTGACAATGTCTTTGTGACTCAAAGCCCATCTGCCACAGCAGCAGAACAAATGAACAATTGCCAGCTTTGGGCTGCAGATTCTCAGTGTCTCTCAGAAACATCCAGGGCTTGCTGAGGTAGCACTTACCTATCAAAACACATTGGAAATAGCAAAGCGCATCTTTTGAACCTGGAAGAAGCTTCACATTCCACCTATTGCGACTCACTGGCCCCTCTACAGGAGTCACTCCTGAGATCTGGAAAACACAGATTTGTCTGTGTGTCTTGCATGTATAGAGCCCATGAAGCAACTGCCCAATACGGGCACTGCATCAGAAGAGGAATCTGTGTTGAGACTGAAAAAGGTGCATGTGTTTCGAGGTCAGATCACACCTGTTTTGCCACTGTATCCTTAAAATCATCAAGATGCTGCACAAGTCAAGATTACTCTGAAGCTACCCTATAAGGAATGTAGCACCTAGAGACGCAGAGTCTGGACACTTCAAACACATGCTTAAAGAAAACACAGTGCATTGAAAATTCAAGTTGTTTCTAAAAGTTATCATTAGAAGAAGAATGTGAAGTCCTCTTTGTCTTGCTCATGCCTGATTTCTCACACGAATATTCTCAATCATCTTCAAAATCAACACCTGAGGTGCAGCATCAGTCTCCTGCTAGTTAGTAGCATCGCTATCCTGCACAAAGCTGTTGGATGCCCAGCCCCCTGGGGCTGTAGTAGCTGGCTGACTTCACAGGAACATCAGAGAGTACTAACACAACCTGGTCAGTGTGCTACTACAGCTTTAGATGGAGGGAGCACGGCAGAGAATGCCAAAAATAAGCAGAACTCACTAAGAAAGGGGAATTTCACAGTCCACTGCTACTGTTCCAGCTTCATTATATTTGAACGTCAGGAATGGATCTGGCAACAGGCACCAGAGCAAAACTGAGTCTAGCAGCTTAGTGAGTTATCTGCAACAGCTAGATGCTGTCACAGTTCAGACATCTTATGCACCTTCTGCTTGGCTCAGCTTCAAGGTACTAAAACAAATTGACCTTCTTCACCAAACCTGAACTAGGACACTATTCTCCCAACAAAGTGGAAATACCAGCAGATCCAGTGGACATCCACCCTACCCTGAACAGAAGCAAGCGCCACTGGGAATGCAGAAAGCTGAGCCCCATCTGACTCCATCTCTGAGCTGTGCTCCACTAAGATCAGCTGAATTCCCTCACCGCTTTTCCACCTCTTGCTGTCCTGACATTGCTCGACTCTCCTCCCCAGCTTCAAATTCAGTCTCCTGCCTCCACCCTCCACCCAGGCCTTGTTGCCACCTCATACCACACGAGAGCAGCCTCCATTTCTCCCCCCGCCATATGTAGCTTAAACCAGTCCTCACTGCAGCTTTTCCTGCACAGCCTAGTTAATCTTGCTTCTCTTATCATTCTTCCCACAGTTTGAGGTAAAGATGTAATCACCATAGCTGCAGTGTTATCCTCCAGAAGTTACTTTGTCACAGGGAAAAGTGCAAAAATACAATTAATTGCTTTAGCTACAGTGGTTTAGAGAGACCCAGTTTTGAAGTGCTTCCTATTTTCCAAGAAAAGGATGAAAACTTGTACCTATACGTACAGCAATCAGAAAGTACTTGTAGGTTTCCTTAAAAGAAAACCCATGAAAATGATACCAGGTCTTATCTGCCAGAATTATACAGTATTTCTGTCTCAAAAGCCTACATGTAGATGTATCAGAACAAAACATGACAAGCCACCTCAAAGGTTCTTGTTAATGAACCTGAAGGGAAGGCCAAGCTACACAGCAATTCTTGCAAATCAAGATGTCATTAACTGATAGAGATGCAACTGGAACCACAACCTGCTGCCGCTACTGCAACAAGTAACAAACCTCGAGGATTATTCCAGTTTGGAAGCACAGAACAAGTGAACTGGTGAGACCTGGGAAAGCTATCTAACCAATATCCAGTCCCCAGGCAGTATCTACCTTCTCTGAATCACTCCAAGATAGTTGCCTAGTCTGTTTTTAAAGATCACTGATACCAGAAACACTACAACCTCCGAAGGATCTATAATCAGGCTTTACTCACCTTACCATTATAAACCTTTTCATATGAACTAACCTTCTCTTTCTTGCTTGTATTTTAAGTATATGACTTCTCATCCATTATTACCTTTAACAATGGCCTTTTACATTCATTTTATCATCCCTCTTCAGTTTCCTCTTCTTTAGCTAAAGAACTCTCATCTGGACTCTCATTTGTTGCTGGAACTACAACACAGCAGAAAGCAGTTTAGGAGATTCTTGGAGTGTGTGGAAGATAACTCCCTGACACAGCTGGTAAGTGAGCCTACCAGGGGAGGAGCCTTGCTCGACCTGCTGTTCACAAACAGAGAAGGACTGGTTGGAGACGTCGTGGTTGAAGGCTGTCTTGGCCTTAGTGACCATGAAATCATAGAGTTCTCGATCCCAGGTGAAGTAAGGAGAGGTGCCAGTAAAACTGCCAAGATGGACTTCCGAAGGGCAGATTTCAGGCTGTTTAGGATACTGGTTCAGAGAGTCCCTTGGGAGACTGTCCTGAAGGGCAAGGGGGCCCAGGAAGGCTGGACATTCCTCAAGAGGGTGGTTTTCAAAGAACAGGAACAGGCTGTCCCCATCTGCAGAAAGACAAAGTGCCAGAGAAGACGACCAGGCTGGCTAAACAAAGAGCTTTTCCTGGAACTCAAGGAAAAAAGGAGAGTCTACAATCTCTGCAAGAAGGGTCAGGCAACCCAAGAAGAGTACAGGGATCTTGCCAGGTCATGCAGAGTTAAAATTAGGAAGGCAAAAACCCAGCTAGAATTCAACCTGGCTGCAGTGGCAAAAGATAATTAAAAATGCTTTTACAAATACATCAATAACAAAAGGAGAACCTTGGAGAATCTCCATCCCTTATTGGACACAGGAGGGAACATTGTCACCAAGGATGAGGAAAAGGTTGAGGTGCTTAATGCCTTCTTTGCCTCAGTCTTCAATAGTCAGACTAGCTATCCTCAGGATATTCAACTCCCTGAACTGACAGGCAGGGACAAAGACCAGGACAGCCTTCCCACAATCCAGGAGGAAGCAGTTAATGACCTGCTACGCCACCTGGGCACACACAAGTCCATGGGGCCAGATGGGATCCACCCGAGAGTACTGAGGGAGCTGGCAGGGGAGCTTGCCAAGCCCCTCTCCATCATTTATCAACAGTCCTGGCTAACAGGGGAGGTCCCAGAAGACTGGAAACTTGCCAGTGTGACACCCATCTATAAGAAGGGCCGTAAGGAGGACCCGGGGAACTACAGGCCTGTCAACCTGACCTCGGTACCGGGGAAGATTATGGAACGGCTCATGTTGAGTGTGCTCACACAGCATGTACAGGACACCCAGGAGATCAAGCCCAGCCAGCATGGGTTCATGAAAGGAAGGTCGTGCTTGACCAACCTGATTGCCTTCTACGACCATGTGACCCATCTAGTGGATGAGGGAAAGGCCGTGGACGTTGTCTACTTGGACTTTAGCAAGGCCTTCGACACCGTGTCCCACAGTATTCTCCTAGAAAAGCTAGTGGCTTGCAGCTTAGACAGGAACACTCTTTGCTGGATAAAAAACTGGCTGGACGGCCAAGCCCAGAGAGTCGTGGTGAATGGAGTTAAGTCCAGGTGGCGGCCGGTCACCAGTGGTGTTCCGCGGGGATCAGTTTTGGGGCCTGTCCTGTTTAACATCTTTATCTATGACCTGGATGAGAGGATTGAGTGCTCCCTCAGTAAGTTTGCTGATGATACCAAACTGAGCGGGTGTGCTGATCTCCTTCAGGGTAGGGAGGCTTTGCAGAGGGATCTGGACAGGCTGGACCAATGGGCTGAGGCCAATTGTATGAGGTTCAATAAAGCCAAGTGCCGGGTCCTGCACTTTGGTCACAACAATCCCCTGCAATGCTACAGGCTTGGGGGTGAGTGGCTGAAAAGCTGCCCAGCAGAAAGGGACCTAGGGGTGCTGGTTGACAGCTGGCTGAACGTGAACCAGCAGTGTGCCCAGGTGGCCAAGAAGGCCAACGGCATCCTGGCCTATATCAGAAATCGTGTGGCCAGCAGGACTAGGGAAGTGATTGTGCCCCTGTACTCAGCACTGGTGAGGCCGCACCTTGAATCCTGTGTTCAGTTTTGGGCCCCTCACCACAAGAAGGACAGTGAGGTGCTGGAGCAGGTCCAGAGAAGGGCAACAAAGCTGGTGAAGGGTCTGGAGCACATATCTTATGAGGAGTGGCTGAGGGAGCTGGGGTTGTTTAGTTTAGAGAAGAGGAGGCTGAGAGGAGACCTTATCACTCTCGACAACTACCTGAAAGGAGGGTGTAGTGAGATGGGTGCTGGCCTCTTCTCTGAAGTAACAAGTGATAGGACAAGAGGAAATGGCCTCAAGTTACACCAGGGAAGGTTTAGGCTGGATATTAGGAAAAATTTCTTCACTGAAAGAGTGATCAGGCATTGGAACAGGCTGCCCAGGGAAGTGGTGGAGTCACCAT
>WKFP01014367.1:2316274-2376336 GCA_011057875.1 Pterocles orientalis | reverse complement strand
CCCCCCCCCCCCCCCCCCCCCACCGTTGCTCATGAAAAGCACCAGACCGACAACAGTAGAGAGGAAGCCATTTATTTGCCATCACAAGAGATATGCAGCACAGGGCAAGTTGCCTATGCATCATTCCCTACCAGTGTACATCAGCTTTGGCTCAGGAGGACCCATCTCCAAAAGTAAGAGCACAAATGAATTTTTCATGACCATTCAGAGTTGGCCTCTATGTTGACATCAACCATTTCAACCAACTGCGCTGGCAGGTTCTGCACATTGACATTTATCCACTAGGAAATGGACTCAAACCATCAGCTGATCTAAGATACTCCCTTATTTCCATTTACTCAAAAACTTTGTTTTCATCAACAAAACATGTGAAGCTGGTATTTTTTTTTGTTCCTTATGGATGCTCTGTCCATTCTTTGACCCTCCAGGCTGCAATTACCCAGGGCACACAAGACAGGCACATAGAGAGAAGACAAAATCTTTCAACAGTAGAAGTAGACAAGAGCTCTTAATGCAGGCTTTAATTTCCAGGTACATATCAGGGTTTTTTAAAGTATTTGATTATAACAAGAATATTTCTATCATAGCTTTACAAATACACATCCATCTAGTGGAAGAACCTGGCATACATGCAACTGCATGACAGTATTTGTTGCTGTTTTAAACATGTACTTACTTATGTATCTGCCAAATAGGGCTGTTCAGAAGAAAAAAAATGTTAGTAGACTAAGGAAAGAGAAGAAAGAAAGGTAATGTAAGAAAGGAATCCAAATGAATACTTCACAGGTATCATTTTCCAGGCTTTATGAAGTAGTAAATTTCTAATTTAAGTATTTATTTTTCTTGAAAAAAATACTCTGAAACTAGAAAATGACATCACATAAGTCCATAATGGTAATAAGACTGAAAAAATGTATCATTGTAAATGATTCTCAATAGGAGCACAACTCCACAGGATCCTTCTTGTGTTATCCTTTTCCCCCTGTCCTGCAACTTTCCCAGAGTCATACAATAGCATAGCTGATGGTTTAGCAAAAGCCCCTGCTTTACCAGCTAGCTGAATTTTAACCTGCACAGAAGGCAATCACATCTAAAAGCATGGGGGACAAACTCCAATTTTCACAATGGGAATTTATGTATCATCAAGTAAAAGGAAATTGTGATTTCCGAGCAGCAAAGGGCCACTGTAAATAGATGACCCATAACAGTTTCTAAAGGTCTAATTTTTAACATCTGACTCTGTATAGAAGATCATGCCGAACAGATTTACTAGTAGATCAAGCTGCTCAAAACCCTGAGGTTGGCGACTCCACGTGTATGCTTTAACTTCAGTTTATATACAGCATTTATTTGCTGTCCTGGCTGGTAAGAAACGGCTTATAGTAGAGAGAGTTCATCTGAAACCTTCCTGCTTCTTTATACACTTCGTGCTTCACATTATGGAAAGAGATAGATCATACCAAGTTTAGCAGTCTGAGTTCCCCAAAAAACTCTTGCTGCTGAGAGCAAGAGCATGTTTTTGGAAAGACAATAGGCTGGTGGGCAACAGGCAGCAATACAACAGGTACAATGCCAGGCAGTGGGAAGAAGTTTGCTGTTTCCCTGTGGGGCACTCTGAACCGTTTTGCCTTCATTGCCGTTATTGGCCCTTCTCCACTTGGCCAACAGTACCTGTTTTCCCTTATTTGCAAGATCTGCTGCTCCCACTCATGCTCCCTTCACTTCTGGGAGAAAGTCCTGGAGGACTTATATCCTCTCTCTTCCCTCTCTCTTTGCAACTGTTTAAACTAAATGTCTGCACTCTTCACCCTAAAGGCTTCCAACCCTGAAATCCTGCCTGTCTTTTCACAACTCTTTTCTAGTTACTCTTCAGTTCCTTCACTTTCTCACTATTTATTCCTAAATAACATCACCATCACACAGCACTTCTTTCTTGCTTTCTTTCCTTCTTCTTGACAGTAAAACTGTCACTTGTCCTTGATTAACTGTCAGCCTCTGTCCACACACTAGATGCAGGAGCACTTCCCACCAGCAGCCTTCCCTTGCACTTTGCAAGAACACCCTGTGAGCTTCTGCACAATGTATTCTTTTAGGTTTCTTCTAAAATCTTGAGTTTCTTCCCTTATCCCAATATCTCTAAAATACCTTACAGCAGAAAGGGTTCCAGGTAGTAGTAAACCCCTGGATCTGGCATGCTAAGCATTAACTGTGTCATTCTTTTCCCTGTTTATTCCTATCTGGTGCTGTTTCTATTATACCCAGACTGCAAGCCCCTTGAGACAACAACCAACCTCTCAGTCTCTCTTTGCACCATCTCTTGAGCAAGTGTTCAGCCAAAATTAATATCCCATATATGACTTCCAAAGTGAAAAGATGAAAAGAGAAAAGCTAAGAGGAACACTGCACTGCCATAACTTTAGGTAGTAACACATCAGACATTCTTGTGTATTTTTTTGCTAATGGCACATGACAGGCAACGAAAGCTACTGCTGTTACATGCAATTCACAAACTAATGCCTTCCCAGGTCCCAGAACCTCAGGTGGCTGAGGCTGTGCAGTTACCACTGAACAGAAGGTGCAGCCGTGACCATGCAGTTTATTCTACTGAGTAGGGGGCAAGCCCATCTCATCGGCCACAGGAGTGCCAGGTTCTATGTGATCCTGCTTCACAATGCATACACAACCTCTGCCTTCCAACAGGCCAAAGAAAGAATTAGTTGCTGAACCAATTGCTCTGACCCTTTGAAGAGAATTTAATTTTACCTTGGTAGTTATTAATTAATTTCTGCAGCAACGGTTCCTCTTTGACTAAAGCTGAATCTGGCCTGTGATATATTTACTACATCAGCTTTGCTAGTCAAGTTGCTAGTCGCAATTAAAAAGACAAGTATTGCTTGGTTGCCTACTATGGGTGTGAAAACAAGTTCCTCAGCCCTTCACACTGCTGCTTGGTGTCATCCTGTCCCACTGACAACCAGGACAAAATTCCGACTGCAAAGGACCAGGAATGCAAGGTGACATCGTGTTTGGTCACCCTTGCTCTTCTGCCCATCACCTATTGAAATAAAAGAGATAAACTGAATCTTTCCAGGCTTATGATTGTCTTTACTTCTTATCTCTGCTCAGAAAATAAAGGACTTATTCTAAGAACTGTGTTCCCAGTTCCTTTGATAGCAGAGGTATCTGCTCCAGGACAGGTGAGAGAACAGACAAGAATACAAGAATACCTGCAATCAAGCAATCCTATGCAATCCATTAGGAAAATTAATAAAGACAGCTTTGCAATGCACTTAGGATTTAGCCAACACTCAATTCATCTGATCATGAAAATGAGGAAGGCCAATAGTCCAGAAAGTTACTGATCCCATTCATTTCCCTGTCTCCAGACTGAAAACCTCCAGGGAAAGGTTAGCCAACTTCAGAACTTTGACATAAAGCCTAGATTCAACATTTTATCCCAGACTGCTTTTTCCAAGCCCTTTTGACATAATGGAATACTAGCTCTTGGATAATGGGCATGTCAATCTTCATTTAAATGTCCTGTTTCCTTCTGCCTCCAAACATGGAAAGGAAAAAGCAAATTTCTCTTTCAAATAGCTACTTGTAGCACTCCACCAGAGTAAATCTTCTCCATCCCTTACAAAAGGATAAACCCATTTCATCATAACACATTCAAAGAGTTACTTCCCTGGCTAAAATCTTTAGCTGTGTCCAAGATACCTGATGTCTCGGGTCAGTAGTTTAAACACACACCTAGAATAAGGAGGGTATTGCCACGCAAGTTCAACTCACAGCTACTAACTCCACAGTTATTTCTGTTCTCCATAACTCACATGATCTGTACTAGACTACTACCACTTAAGTTAGGCCCCCCTTTAAATTTTGTACAGACTCAGAGCTATACTTTCTTCCTAGCAGTTAAAATAACCTTGCCAGGAGGAAGCAGAAAGCAGGATGGTCTTCCTCCTCCATTCCCAGTATCAAGTTATACTTTCCAGTCCCATAAAACAGTAATTTGCCAAGTCTTACCCTAACGTGGGCCTTGGGTAGTATCAGTAGGCTGTCTCTGACTGGCCTTGGATGGTACCATGGGGCAGTCATACAGCAGATGAACATTTACTATCTCCATGTCAGGTGGTACTCACCCACATATCACTTTGCTTTGTATATGAAGACACATAACCTTCAATCAACAGACCACAAGTCAGAAAGTCTTTCTAGTGCAGCCAGGCCTGAGTTAGACATTCACTGCTGCCACAGATCGCTCTGGTCCAGTGTTAATTGTAACTGAGGTGGGGGACAGGGACTGTGACAAGGCTTGTTCACCCTCAAACAACCACACACGTCATCAAGGCAAGTCTATCCACAGATGGACAATTCAGAGCAGAGATTTCCATGCAATACATTATTTCACATCCTAGAGCAAGATAGACCAACACTCTGTGACAAAAGCCCTGGACTCCTTCACATATGATCTAATTAATTTAGATCATTTCTAACTAGGTAAATTAAGACCATGAATGATCACCACTGTTTGCATTCACAGAGTGTTCTGCATGGGCTTTGTTTTTCCCTAAATATTCTGTTTTTGCTGTACCAAAGATACATGTAAAGATGAGAAAGAAGTAGCCAAAGACTTCTGTGTAGTGCTACACAGGAGTGGTTCATGACTAGACAAATTAGCTGGGTGGTTTTGCTAAAACCATCACTCGTGAATCATTATGGGTGCATAATTGGTCATCTACAAATTCCAGGGTTAACACCTCACTTAATGAACAAGCTTGTTTAAACCTCTGAAAATCATTCATTCTGGCTGCTTGAACTCCTAGGGAGACAGCTAATGCTACAGTTCACATTCTGACATTTTCTGCATAACCATAAAGGCGAGGAAGATATATATTTGTGTATGTGTGCAAGTGAATAAAAATGCATCTAAACTAAGAAAGAGAGAGCTCAAGCACACACTCAGATTCAGGAACACAAGCTTTGCGGCAAGTGATAGATGTATAGGACCTTAGCTATTAAGTTAATGCTGTATCTAAGGTAACACATTCCTTGTCAGGCTTTTTCCCCAAAAAGTATCACTCAGGCATGAACTTTTAGAAGCATCTGACACAGTCACAGTAACCTGAATTCCAGCCAGTGTGATATCAGCATCCTCAGATTAATAGCAAGAGTAGCTCCATTGCCAGCGTAGCTAATGTAAGAACCTTAGTATTTGCCTCCCGTAAGAATGGTACATGCTGGTTTCTCACTTAATCCAGGCTTGGAGAACTGCTTCCTGACTTCTCCCACTGCCATGCTCAAAAATGGATTTCTGTCCTTTTCCCAATGCACCCCTGCCATTTTTTCCGCTTCTTTCTCCTTCCTTAGGGTATCTTACTCTCCTTCGTATAACTCACTTCTTCAAAAAGTCAGCTCTTTTAGAAAAGGTCACCATTCAGAGAGCAGAAAGCTTCAAATAATGAATAAGGAGCTAACAGGTAGATTCAAAACCCAAAAGGAATTAATAGACCAAGCACTGGAAATAGCATCCAACACAAAGCTCCTCAGCAAATTCCTAACCTGCTCTAACCACAGCAGTGCAATCCCCCTAAGGAGAAACAGGATTTCTCCAACTATTAACATACTAAGGGCCATGAGGTGTGGTGAAAAAAAAAGTGAAATTCCCAGCTGTTCTTCAACCACAGTGCCAGGGGTTACTTTTAAGATGCACCTCAGGTCCTGCTGGATATCCCAAAGGAACGTGGATCTACCTGCAGCACTAGATGCCTTCCCCTCTTCCTTTTGCTAGTACCTCAACTACTGTGTTGAGGTAATGTGCAAAATGTGCACTTTTTTTTCTTAAAGCCATTGTTTTTCTTCTCTGTCAACTAAAAGGATCAGCCCAGAACATGCAATACCAATTTCAGAACTTTCTGAATGTGCCAAAAATGTATTTGTTTGAAGGCAGCTGTCAAGCATGTCAAAGATCAAGCTGTTTTAAAGGAATAATTGTATCAAGTACTACAGTACCTATTTGGGGGGGGGGGGGGGAGGAAAAAAGCAGTTCTCCAGTTTTGTCATGTAATGGGGATGCCAGGCTATACACAATACCCTTACATCATCAGAGAGGATGACGCACAAATGTCACATCATGTGCAAAATGTGCAAAGCATCTAGGGATAAACTCCACCCCACATGCCAAGGAACACAAGACACTGGGATACCACAGCTAGAAAATAACTCTAAGCAGTTGTAAAGGAAGAGGACACCACAGTTAGTTGCATGCATTCATGACAAAAGCAGATGCAACCATGATGGAAAGACTGCTAGTTCCTAATCCTTCTGTGCAATAGCAAGGAGGAATGCCACCCTGAACTGAAGTGCATGAAGGATCTTCATGCACTGAAGAGTCCACACTAGATCTGTAGATGCCCTTCCATTATTGCCAGGTGGTACTGTGGACACTCATCATCCTGAAAATCAGATCTTTTGCATACATTTGACTGTCTCCCGAACAAAATCATAGGTATGTACAAATGCAGATAAATCACACTGCAAACCTACCTGGTGCTATAATGATCTGGCAGAAGAAGAAGAATGTAACCTTGATTATAGATAATAGCAGAGAAAATGGAAAGAGTTGTTCCCTTGATCATACTCTTTTCTTTCTTCCTCTAGATCTCCGAGTGACCTTCGCAATTCAAGCCATGCCATAGTCATTAAAATAATAAAAGTACCTTATATTACTTCTACTCCCACTTGTAAGAAAATTCAGCCTGAACTCTACCTTAATGTCCAATTCTCCTTAATGTTTCATATCTTACTGAGTTTTTGAGGCCCTTCATCCTGCTATATGAAGCTGACCAACCCCCATCCATTCTCCTACAAGCAAACAGTAGCTCGAATGAGGTTAATACACCTGTCAAACCCTGCTGTGATGAATGATATGTTAATGATGTGCATGGAGTTAAATAATTCACTATCCCAACAGTAAGGTGACTCAGTTCTTGCACAATTCATTTTTGCTTTTCATGGAAGGAACTTGCTGTTCCTGAACATGCTCTTGTCTAGGTCAAGAGTGGGCGTGTGTGCCCAGAGAAGAGGTAGAAGAATGTAGATTTTCCCAGTACATATTTCAAGTGCAAGGAGAGTTGTGTAAATGCAAGACCCATTCATGAGGGGATCAGGTTAGGAATCTTAAACATTTTACTCCTCAAGGGTGACAATACTGGGATTTCATGCACACATGTAAACACAACAGCTGTTCTGGCAAAACTTACATCCCATATACAGTCCCCTGTCAACTCATATAAACCAGTGTCACTTCAACAAAATAAAACTGAAGAGACTTACAGCTAGCTACCAGAGACCTGTACCAGCCAATCCTCTAAAGTTTTCTGGCCTGAAGGAACAAGCAATTGGTAATCACACGTTACCAACAGATGTGTGATTCCATGCTGACTGTAACTACAGAAGCGATGTTTCTCTCTACAACCCAAAAACAGGGCCTGGGGCAGCAGGCTGCTCGATTTGCCAGTGCTACAAGACGAGAGATAAAATACACATCCAGAACAGAGGATGCTCTCTCCTGACTGCACAGCCCTTGCTGTTGGCAACCAGGCGAGGAGCTAATACTAGCCAAAACAGGAGCTTCTTTTCCTTAAAAGTCTCAGTGAACAAAGAAACACCTCAACCCAAAGAAAGGCAATAAGCAGGGACTGCTCCCTCTCACAAAGAGCTGTGCCACACCACGCCTCAACATTGGGAATTAGGTAGTATCACCTAGAGCCAGATCATTTTTTCCACAAGCAGGAGGCAGCATGACACAGCTGCTGCAGCCATTTGTTCCACCTACGTATCTCTAGTAAAACCTACCAGCACAGCATTTGTGCATCCAGCCCCAGAGGAAAGACTGCTGTGGAAAATCAAGATCATAGGAGTCACTTGTCCAAAACTGACTTCCAAAACTCCAAAACAAGTTTCCATGAGGAACCCATTTTGTGTCTTCAGCTAAAAGAGAGGAAACAATTTACTTATTGCATGCTGCCCCAAGAATAAGGTAGCATCTTTACACCCAGACAAAATTCAGGCATGTGTTCTCAACCTACTCCCTGTTGTGAAAAAACAAATGGAGCTTATTAATATCAGAAAGCCAGCCCCAGAAGTGGTCCACCCCTGCATTATTCGCTAGTGCCATGAGACATGAAAAATTTACATCCTTTGAAGCTGGGTCACACACTGCTCTGCCACAACAAAAATTAGCTCATCTGTCCAAAAGGCATATAAGCCCATGAGGTCTGAAGTTGTTTACTTCTGCTCCAAGGGAGAATTAGGGCCTTGATTCTTCTGTGGTTAAGGCTATAAAGTGGTCTCCAGCATGGTTTTAATACATGGACTATTATAGCACAGGGCTTATGATCGTTTACATTTTTGCCTTCCAGTGACCACAGTGAAGAAAAGAAACAAAAAAAAGTTCATCTGGCACCCAGGGAACAGCACTACTAATTCAATGTGACAGTGGGTCAGTAGCAGTGAGACAGAACAGCACTGAAAACTAGTCTCTTTGCATGACCCCTTGCAAAAAAATGTCTCGGACATCCACAGCCCACAGGAAGCATGTTTCAGTTGGTCCCCCTCAGCTTTAATCCCATTTACTGGAACAACACACCCTATCAAAAGAGGATACAAGCTACCCTCCGAGAGAGCATCAGTGTAGTCTTTAGATACCTTTGGCCTTCCAGTTCATGCAGAACTGAGTTCCAAAGGCCTTGGAAAGTCTGTAGTCGAAGATAGCACATGAGGATGTTTGACTCCATGGCTACCATTACCATCCACAATATGGGAAGTTTCACTAAAGCTAGCTAAAATGCAAACAGATAATCACCAGAGTTTTCCTCGGGTCTCCAGACCCTATGGTTAGCTGTTCAGCAGTGGTGGTGGTGCATACTAGTCACTGCTTTCCAACTCAGAGACAGGGTTTCTCCAGCTGGACAGAATGACTTGTTATTCATCACAGCACAGCAGGAACCCAAACTCAGCCACCTCGGAGAGATAGGCTCCAAAAAGGTCAAAGTAAATTACCCTATGATAATAATTACTACATCAATAATTAAAAGTGATAATCATCGCACTTGAGCCAAAGGAATACATTAAACACCATCAGTGCATTAGGCAAAAGTAGAGGGGATTATACAAAACCGACAAAATGCAGACCTAAATTTATTATCACAGTCTAAATCTCTCTTTGAGCTCTGAGGAAAGACAACAGAAAAAACAGTCTGTCCTTCTTTTGATGTTGTTGAGGAGGGAGCTCTTCTCTAAGTCACCAACTCCCCAGAAGAAACTCTGCCATCTGAAACCTTCAAGGATAACAGAACTTTACAACACTGGTTCTGTAGCAGCAAGGTGAACAATATCTTTCCCAAATGTGGACACCAGACAAATTATATAGGTCATACTACACCAAAAAGAAAAAACAGCAAGAGTGTGGGTTGTTGGGTTTTTCCCCCTCCTTTTTTAGAAGGCTCTAATATGTCACTTTAAGGGCCGATCTAAAAAAGCTTCTCCAGCCCAGGCTCATCAGCACATGAAGCTCACCACCCACATGAAAATACTTGATGCTGTTATCTCAACGCAGGTGATTCTGCACAGGTTTGTCAATGGAGGGACAGTGGTGAGGTACTGATAGGCAAAATGTGAGAATATATGTGGGAAAACATTTGCAATTTTTTAAATTATTATAAATAAAAGCCTGAGAGGACTGAAATTGCTACCCGCTACACTACTCTGTTATGTAAATACCAAATTCCTTTTGAATACACGCCCTGAAGTCACATAGGAAGTCTGCAGCCAAGTCAGGACCTGAACTCACATCTCCTGAATTCCACAGGGTAAGATGACTTCTGAACACTTCTCCAGTACGGTTTTGGGCTAACCGGGTTTTGCCTCACATCCCTCAGTACCTCTTCAACACACATGTCCAAATCATCAAGCCCTTAACCTTCCCAGATGGATCCACTGCAGCCAACACTACTGACTCTGGCAGGTGCCAGTCACCAGCACAGACCGTGCCAAGCCTCCTAACTAAGGTGAAAGGACTATTTCTGCGCTGTGACTTGTCAAACCTTCTTTTCTTTATTAACAGGGAGCATGTTTTCTGGGCAGAACCCCCTCTAAATCCAGGATCCAACTGTGCAAGGTGCCAAGTAGGTGCTGGGTGTTTCCCAGTTTTCTGCAGAAGTGAGACCAGCAAAAGGTACTTATGTGCTCCTTTCCTCAAGAACTTTATCCATTAATAATGCACAGCTCACAGGCTTTTGGTGCAATGCCATAAATATGGCCTCAAGCACCCCGCTAGCAGAGTAAGCATCTACTAACAGCCAGTATATCAGCTGCAGCTCAGAATTGTCCAGCAGCATTACATCTTCACTTTGCATTTTAATGTTGTATAGCCCAAACAATAACACTGCCTGTGAAGACAGACTACAGTTCAGAATCCAAGACTTGCAAACCTCAGCTGCTTTTCCATCTCCAGCACCAGCTTTAATAGAGTCCAGTAAGCCATGCTCCCAGAGAACCTAATGCAAGGAAAAATACTTGTTGGTACTGGCAGTTCAATCTGCAGCATTTTTGCTAAGGAGTAGAAGACCTAGAAAGTTAGCTACAAGCGGTTTTCAGAAACGAGGTCTTTGAATTCCCTTTTGGATATTAAGTTTAAAGACTCTCACAGTCTCTAGATTGTTTCATTTATTTCTTCTGAGTAATGGATTTGGCTAAACCAAGCATACAGACTGATGCTCCAGAACACAGCAAAGAGGGGCTGGACTAAAGTATTTTGGAGCAATTGGTTCTGCTTTTGTGATCAGAGCTAAGCAGCTCTACAGAAGAGGGCAGATTCTGGGCTGTACCGTTGCAAGTAATTGCTCACACAGAAATAGCACTTCAAGATCCAGACAGGATCAAACCCATGGATTATCAGATCTTTTGTAAAACATTGCCAAACCCTACCCCTAGATGATCTTGCAACCCGAGAAAAATGATGGGCAATATTATTTCTATTTTACAGGTAGAGAATTAAGCTGAAGAGCCCACGGGCTGTCCGCACAGGGAAACTGATTGCTGCAAGAAATGCATTCTTAAATAGGTGTAGACACATCCTACAGGAACTAGGGTATTCTGGAATCATGTCCAGTGAAGGTGCTTTCACAAATAACTACAGATTCTTTGCACACCACCGCTGCTTTATGCTGAGCAACTTTTCTGGGGTCTGAGATACCAGGTTCACACAACTCCAACTCTTACTTGGGCACTTAGCAGCTACTGAAATTAAGCTGGCATCATGCACCTAAATCCCTTTGAGGATTTTGAGCCTAGTGTCTTGCTCTGGGGCACAAGGAAGTCTTGGCAAAACCAGGATTTAGAGGAAAATCTTCTTTATCTCCCCTTAATGAAACCAGTCCTGCAACCCAATAAAAAGTTGATCCCTCTTCTTTATCACTTGTATTGCAGTGCCTTTCCAAATAGTAGCACTCAGACTGAGCAGTTCTTACCATTTATAGCAATCCTGAGCAGACAAGCAGGTCCTTCTGATATCTGGTACTGCTATGCTCCTAAGGCTCCCCAACAACCTCGACTTCACAGCCTTTAGCGCTTCACAGCCTTCAGCAAACTGAAACTGATCCACTCTCTAGGCAATTTAAAACTATATTCAAACTCATCTTCCAGCTTGTAAGATCAGGAATCTCTTAGTCTCCTGTTTCACCATCTCTTGAGGTGAACAGATGCAGTTTTACAAAGCTTTGGCACTCTAAGAGCTTGATAGAGCAAAGATGACTATGCCATCCTACTGAAGTTTTCTTTTCTGAGTTGATATGGTACAAACAATTGTCCATGTTGAAGTCCAACCAGTACCAAGAGCCACTGCTAACAACCATGGCACATTTCATGACTGCTGACGTGACATTAAGGCCAGTCAAGTAACACCCCCCCTTAGTCTTTTGGATTTTAAAAGGATACCTAGATACACACAGTAAGCACAAGGTTCACCATAATGGACAGGATTTCAGCTAGGTCTATTTGTGTGTTAAGACCACAGCCAAGACACAGGAGCTAAGCAACAGTCTAGACATCAGATCTAAAAAAGGATATCTTCAGTATTAACTCACTGCTGACTTCAAAATGGAAGTCTCCCTCTCCTAATTGCACCACTTTCTCCTGCTTTAATCTAACACTTCCTCAATGCCTTCTTAGAAAATAATTAGCCTGAACCCAGATTAACACACAGAATCAAAGTGGGAACTGCTCAACTTTTATACCAGTACTTCTGTGCTAAATTGGAGGGGCCTGATTTTACAAAGCAACTTTACCACCTGTGGGCATGTCATTAGCATCAAATGCTGACTCTGTCTGACAGTTTTCTCTCACTTGCAATCAGCCACTTTTACCCACATGACCACAGCAAGCATACACACAAATTCCATGCCCAGATGCACTGAGTGTTTGGAAAATCATGTCCGAGTGAAGAGCTCAGCAGAAACCCAACCTTCTACCCACTTCTGATGCCACTGCCTCATGCATCAGTGAAAAGTGACCCCATTAAATGGCCAGTACATTCAGATCAGGTCTAGGTTTTTAAAAGAGATGGTTAATTTTATTGTCAATAACTGCAGCAGCTAAGATAACGGTAATCAAATCTCATGCTTCAGAATGCAAATTAAGTCTCTTCAGGGTCAGAAAGTTACCTACTTCTTTGCATCTGGAAATCACCAAAAAACTAGCATAGAGGATTATATGACTCAAACATAACACACATTTATTGTTTAGCGCCATAAGAAGGATGCTGCATTTAACAGGTAAAATGATCCAGTACAGCCAAATCTCCAACACAATTTATTAACATCAACTTTCACTTCTTACTCTCCAGCTGTCTCCATCTGTCTCGATTTTGATCTGCAGGAGGTCAAATTTTGTTTTCCTAGCTGCTCTCCAACAAACGCACACAGAAATAGCTAAGGGCACTTCAAACATGCTTTGATAATTTTTTGTTTTAATTGGGCCAGCTATCTATTATCAACATTAACACTAAGAGAATATTGAAAACTATTGAAAACTACAGCTAAAAAGCTGATTAGCTGGTGTTCGGGTCCTTAATTCCCTAGAATAGCCAACAGAACAGGCATTTCCTCTGCACACCACCTCCCTGCTGTGCCCCAATGCAACAGAAGAGCAAGGCAAAGGGAAATTAAGCAATTAATTGGGTTGGGTTTATTTTTTTAACAAAAAAAAAAAAAAAGGTAGTTGAGTAAATAATTTCGTACATGGGAAAATTAATAGCAGTAGCCAAAAGCGAGACACAAGGGAACAAGCATCCACTCCCTCCTGAAGCTGTCTGTTGCCCTCTGCTGTTCTCTGGGTCGACTCCCTACACAACTCAGTCAATGTTCCTCACTCAAGGTCTTCTGTCCTCACCCACTGCAAGCCTTGAGCTCCACAGCTGTTCAGCCAGGACTGTACACATCCCTCTTCCTGGAGGAGGGACCTGGAGAAGAGACACAGCCTAGCACAGTTTCCCTAGCTTTATTGGCCAAGCCATTGGTAAACTGTGAAAGACTGGTCCTGCCTTGCAAGACTCCTAAGGATTGTTAGTTTGGGGAGTACTTGCACACTGCAGCAAGGGACCCAAGCAGCTATTGCTAACAAACACAAGTGCAGCCTACTTCATGGGGACAGATATGAGACTCAGTCAGCTCAGACTACATGAGATAGATGTCATGCATTATCAGCTGGTTTTCCTCTACAGAAGGAACTATGCTGTCCTGCTATCACTTTAATTAGTGACAACATGTGCAATTGGGAAAAACCTGCTTCCAGGCACAGAAAGAGCAGAGAACAGATGGCCAAACAGCTAAGAGGACAAGCCCAAGAATGCTCTCCTGTTGTCTCCTTAAGCTTAAAGGAGTAACCAAGGTAAAACAGTCAATGGTGAACTCCTTAAGTCAGCCATGAAAACGTCACCATGTGCAGGGCTGGTGAAGTACTGGCACACTCTGCCTGGGGCAAAACATACACCTATGGAAGAATCTAAGAGAATGATAGAGATGTTCATCTGGGAGAGTTCAGTAGAAATTGAACATACCTCAACAGATCAACTCCCCAAATGCTCTTTTCTCTAGTTTTCAGATCAGGAAATGTGGTGGTTTGCTCTATTTTTGTTCTTTCACTTTTCTTGTGCATATACCAGTAAGACAATCCTTCTGTCACAGTGTCTCCTCATGTGTAACATAGTGATCATGGACATACCAGCTCATTTTGGACACTTGTAGAGACATAGAAAGCACAATATTTTTACGATACTGGAGTAAGAAAGACACTGGCAGTTATTTTCAGGCAAGTTTAGACATAAAGATGAGGAAAATAGTGAATATTTCACAGCTCTCTCTTTTTGAGACCAGTTTTCAGTTCCAGCCCAAATTCTCAGTCCAAACAAGTCACTAAATATGACCTGATTGCTAGTGAAATAGAGATATCCATTCCTGGCCCCACCAGTATACTGAAAGGATGAAAGCCCACTATGCAAGCACAATGCCAGAAAAACCTCTCAGAGCAACAAACTGCAGCCAGGATACGAGCAAAAGCCTCCCCCAGCCCAGGCCAGCCTTAACACATGGAGGGTCCTAATCAACAAGCTTTTAGATTAGTATAATGCTCACTCGAGGGGAATAACTGCTCACACTGTCCCTCCCTTCACTGTGACCACACTGTTGGGGGACATGGGTGGCGTGCAGCTTATTTCCCTGACAACAATGTGAGAAACACAAAGTTTGGAGAGGTGAAGAGGAGAACGCTGCAGTCAAACCAGCTGTCATGACTGACTAAAAAAAAATGGCAGCATGAGATTGCTCTCACCTTAATAAAGCCCTCCTGATCCTATTTGCTCACTGCCATTAAAACAACCCTACTCCCACATTGTGCAACTTCGTCCCTTCTCCCATCTTCATCACACACAACCTGCCCGTATCCACACAGAGATTGCCACGTATTCATAGGTCAGACACTGCTGGAAGTCAGTAATAACACAGAGCACTCCCAATTATGCAAAGAAAAAGGACACTAAAACTTCTCTTAAAAGACATCAAAGCATGAATCTGAATTAAGATTATTTCCATTGCTTAATAACAATGATAAATTCATCCTGCCCCCAGAAACATATTTAGATGCATACAAAAAAGGATCAAAAGAGTAGATGATGAGTCTTCAGTATTAGCTCATCTGCCACAGAAAGTGTCCACAGGGCTTTCTTGGAGCACTTACCTCAGTGATAGGAGAACACAGACAGAAATCAGCAAGTGGAAAAGCTCTGAGTACCACCAGCAGTGCTACTTGGCCCTTTATACACAGACTAAAACCAAACCAACTAGGAGGATTAGACACAAGAGAGGTTTCTTTTACTGGAAGGACCAGCTTGGTGTACCAGAAGCGTGTGCAAGTGGCACGTCTTCTCAGGACAGATCAGGCTGTCCAGCTCTCCTACCACATTCCTATGGTAACAGCTCTAAACAGCACAGCACTAAAGTGTCTCTGCACCTATAAATTATCTGCTTACAAAAGCCCTAAAACTTAGCAGTTAACACCGAAAACACTCTTTGTGCTGCTTGACACACACACACACCTTTCAGGTGCTGGACAAGTTCCTCCATCCACAGATCTGCCAGCAGCCCACCTTGGCTTATACACAAGGAGTAAAAGCTGTAGACCATGAGTGATGAAGGGAGCAAGTCATCCCTCTCTATCTAGCACCCAGCAGTGCAGCTCGAGGGCAGAAAGCAGGCCCCCCTGATTTTCCATGAGAGCTCCAAAGGGGGTGGCAAGAAGGCAGAATACCAAGGCAGGAGCCAGCTCAGCCGCCCTCCGCCACTCCCCGGTCTGGGATAACCCTGAGTTCGAGGGTCCTTTTTCGGTCTGTTAGAGCACAGCTTTGAGTGCTTCCTCTTACAGATCCTTATCTCCTGTTTCACCTCTAAGCCTCATCGGATCATTCAAAGAAAAAAAAAAAGCAGAAGCAACTCAGTCCAGCAGCTTTGGATAGGATTATTTCAGCACCTCATTCTCACAGTTTATAGCTAGAGTTACCATCAGTCTGACACAGTTTATCACTATGCTCCCTCTTGTACAGCCACTGCAGCTTATTAGCTGTTACTCAGCATCCATTCTTCCTGCTGCTTGTCACCAAGGAGAATGTCCGCTGGGATCTGGCACAACACTTCATCATACTTCAGTACACCCGAGTATCTTGATGAATTCAGCCCGATATTGTTCACATCAAATACTTATAAAATGAAATTTTTCTTCTCTCACCTTCAGTGTCAATATAAAAATTAATAACAAGCAGAGGTATTTTGCTTTTTAGGTGGTAAATCAGAGAACAAAACGCATAGGTCAAATGATTGCCATACTGTCGAGGATTATTCACATATCTGGACAATTGCATGTTGTAGGAAGGAAATGCTGGTAACAGAACTGCAATTTCTACTAAGCTTTCGTGCCAGCAGCCATGATACTCTATTTTTTCCATTGTTGCTAGAATGAAACCACCCATGAAATTAGGAAACCAACCAGAACTCACAGCTGGGAGGCATTCATCTCAGCTAAACTATGCCACCTTTTCTACTCCTTCTCCAAACTACACAAAATTCCAGGCTCAAGAATAAACCCTAACTGTATGAACAAAACAGCAGAAGAAATTTGCATAAAAATCAAAAAGAGAAACAGGAAACTTCATTCTAGAGGGTTCAAAAAAGCTTTAGGGAGCAAGATCTACTGGGATCCCAGTCCTGAAATTCCATACAGGAATGGCAGCTGGAAGGCTCTTGCCAGTACTACCAGCCAAAGTTTTCAAAATCCTTTAGCTCAGGGGGAGGTGAGGGGAGGAGGGAAAAAAACAATCTTTAATATTCAATTTCACTACAAAAATATTTTCCATTAAGTTTTCATAGCTTATTAAAATTTTTGCTTTTGAGAAGCAAAAGCAAGCTAAAGTATTTCCTAATTGCTTCATACTCCGCTCACTTTTTAAATGGATTTATTTTCTAAATATTTTTTGGAAACAGAAGCTATTTTCAAAACTGAAACTTCCTTTACAAAACATTTGCATTTTGATAAAAATGTATCCTCCCGCCCAACTGAAACACTTCATTCAACTTTCTAGTTTGAATTATTGCAAAATATAGATTAAAAAATGACATTTAGAAACTGCCTTCTGTTGGCCCACATTATTCATAACACTGTTGGTTTCTCTTTCCTTCAGCTTCTACCTGTTACAAATACCCTTCAGATTAATTTCTCTTTTTGTGCTTATCCTTTATCAGTGCTCAAGAAACGCTTCTGAGGCCAGGCTTCCTGGGCGGGCTGTAACAATAGCATTTAGGTGCTGAGATCTGCTCTCAACAGAGCAGACTGGCCTTTCCGAGCTGCTGGATTGCTGACACTTTGCAAATGTCATCTCCAGTGTTGTGCAGAACGGTACGGTGGGCAAGCGTGATGGGGCATTACTAGAGAGCACGTACATGCACACAGGAAGAGAAAAAAAAACGAAAACAAAAACTCGATCACTTGCAGCAGAGATTAATAAGGGAGGTGGGATTATAAAATGCCAGAACTGCGGACAGTTGAAGTGTTGAGGAGTATCTGCAAACCTCTGCAGCTCCTGGCTAAAGTTATTTCCTTGGCATATCCACCAGCAGCAGCTCAGCTACTGATGCCACTGTCACTGCTCTGTTCTCCAACAGGAAAAAAGCACAAGCCACCCAACCACAGGTAGAAAAGTTTTGCAGACATAAAGCGTTTCTGTAACATTGCTCCTCTCTTGCCAGTTTTCTCTCCTATTGCACTGACCAAATGTACTGACCACCTGCTCCTCTTCTATTCATTCTGTTCTCACACCACACTTAATTTTACCTCCAAATATTAAATTTTCACAATTACAGGTCTCCTTTAACTCAACCGAAGCATGGGAAAGGGTAGGTGGGTGGCTGAATCCTTTAGAGAGCATTACTAATGCCAAGAGAGGAAGGTACCAAGATTTGGGCAGTCAGCTCTATCTCTGCTCTGTCATATCTGGCATTACCCAAAGAACAACTTGGTGTTAAATTCTCCAAACCAACTAACGGTCTGTGCAAGTGAAAAAATACAGGAGAAACCCAGACATCAGTAGTAGGTGCAGATACTCTGTGTCTGAGAACTCAGTCTCCTGCAAGCCACGGAATTTGCTATTTTTAAGTAAACCAAATACAATATTAAAATCTATGCAACCACACTTTTAGCCATTACAGTCAAGTCATAGCTGAATGCTAATGCTGTTTAAACAACAGGCCACTGGTGCTGGTCCCTGAATTAATTTAGTTACATCAGCCCCAGAGCTCTGCTGTGTTTCCCTGACATCCTGTAGAAGGTAGCCCTCTCCTGCAAGCCAAAACAAACACCTTGCAATGCTGGCAATTCCCCTAGCCCAAGTCAGAGGAGGCTCCCAGTGACATTACCAAGGTTTGTACTGTGCTCTGCCCATTCTGAAGGCAGAGAACAAGTCTCAGGGCTCTAGTTCGCTCCCTCCCTAGCTAAAGATTTTTTCAGGCAGGTAAATGAAACATCTATAGCTGCCAGCTGCAAGCACTGCTTCAGATGACCAGAGCTATAAATCATCACTGTTCTGATGATACAGTAGGTGATCATCCCTTACAGGAGGTGGTTCAGGGCATGAGCACACAACCCATCCAAGGCTGGCTCAAAAAGTCAATCCCTCTTCACTTGGTCACCCCCATCCCGCCTCCCACTTCCACAGGCGTGAGAGCCTGAAAGTGAAACACCTGCTTCTCTGAGCAGGGAATTTCAGCCCACAGAAGGAACTTGCCCACACACAGCATTGGCTGCTAGAACCAGTTAGAACACTGTGGCTGGAACCACTCACCTCCAGGACCTCATGCCCACACTTGATTGAAGCTGCCAGCTTTCAGTATCAGTACCAATTAGAGTAGCTTCAAGTACCAAAGAATCTCCCACCACACCTGCACACAGACAGCAGGGAGTCAACAAGCCCCTGATCACACCACTCAAGCAAAACCCTTCTGACACCCGATCACAGGAGTACAAACATCCAAGGGAGCCAAGGGACACAATGCAGCAACAGCAGCACCTACTCATGCAATATACAGTACACATCTTGGCCTAGGCAAATGAGAAGCTAAATGCTGCCCCTCAGTTGTAGGCACTCCAGCCAGCTCAAGAACAGCCCTGCACTGAACCCTGCTGCTAGAGGTTACCTCTCCAGCTCCCAGATAAAGTCATGGCTAGTTTTTTATTCACATGGAGAGAAAGTAGCATCATGGACCTGAAAGTCTCCCTGGCTTTCCTGCATTCCAGATATCACCAGCAGTGACAAGAAGCCAGGACAAAGTGCTCCTTGGCACAACTCACCACTGACAGTGGTCTGGCCACAGTGCCAAGATCCCAGCTATGTATCAAACCACCACGTCCTGCCCACTCCCTGCAGGGGCTTACACATGGGGAATCTGCAAGAATTTACTGCTCCAACCTGGGGCACAAACCTCCCTCCATCCACAGCGGGGGCCACAGGAGAGTGCTGAGAACAGCAAGACACGAGGTGCTTCAAGAGACAAGCACCCACCGTGACAGCTGCATGATCTCACATGCCTGCTCTTCACATTTAGCCAGTCAATTACAGCTGACTAGGAACAGCAGGATCCGGAATTAATACCAATCAAGGGCGAGAACAGAGAAAGGCCTGAAGGGGAAACAGCAGGGAGGGATGCAGACAATTTTGTTGCCTTTTGAGTTAACAGAAACCCCTGTAAGAGAAAAGCATGTCCCTTAAAGGAAATGGGCACATAACACCTGTGGAGCAAGCTGGGCATTCCTCCTGCTTACAGATCTACAGTATCACACTGAAAGGTAGAGTTTCCTCTTGGGTATAACCAGTTGAAAAGTTCTGCTGTTGCAATGTCCACTTTCTTCTTTTCATTTACAGAAAAACCCTTCTAGTTGTGGCCCTTCTATAAACTGGGGGAAAAGGAGGCATAAAGAAAATATTTTAATTCAAAATCTTATTTTGTCTTCAAACAAGGGGTGGCTGTAAAGGAGTAAGATTAGAGATCTAGGCAGAAGTCTACTCCACACAAAAGGACTGACTCCTGGGTGTGGAAACAAGATCTCTTTTTTCCAATTGAGATAAAAGAAAAAAAATTTATTTATAACTCCAAAAAAGGTCAGCGTTAGCCCTTCAAGCAAAGCTGCAGGTGCTATTTCCATATGCTTTATGTACCCTGAACTCCGGCTCTGGAAGCTTTCAACCTTTTGTATAAGAGCAAAGACAAACCATGAATATTTCATGTGTTGCCTTCGCTTACTTGCAAGTTCCTTGGAAACTATTAAAGTGCAAGCGTAATAATGTCATCACTTACTTGTCATCTTCCACCTGCTCTTTGCAAAGAAAAGATGAAAAGAATATCTGGACTCCCATTCAAAGTCAGTGCAAACATTGTGCCCTATTGCTTAAAAGAGAAATCTAGAGTTCTTCCACAGAGAGGTGGGCTAAAAAAGCAAATGCCCCAGATCACCTTCTAGATGTCCAAGTAACTTTTTCAATTATCGTGCTTTCCTGAAGGACAGACAATTTTATGCTATCAACAGGTAGAGCTATTTTGATCTTCATCACCATCTCTTAAACAAGCTCCTCCTCCTTATGTGTCCAGCAACACTGTTCACACCAACACACCTTGAAAGTCAAGGTTGACATACAGAATTATCCAAAAGCACCGCTTCTACCTTCCACAGGTTGAAACACAACCTGTTGTGGAGTGAAACGCAGCAGCTGTTTACACACAAGAGTTGCACATATGTACAGGAACAGTATGATCAGGTGAAAACTCTCAGAAGACTGCACCATTGCCATTTAAATTCATCCTAGAAAAATATGTTGCCCAAAAAATCTATAAAAAGTGTCCCACAACTTTGTCTAGAAACACATAAATGGCAGGAACCTCTGTGTGCCAAAGTCTTCCAAAAGTATCATCAGCAGCTACCTCTGATTAATAAAATGCTCCATTTCCTTCATGGTACCTCTGAGAAGGCCATTACACAGCCTCACTGCTCTGCACAGAAGCCTTTTTCCCATTTTACCTTCAGCTCATTCACTAACAGTTAACAGCTGATTGTTCCCAAGCCAACCCTGCCCTCTATTTTCAATAGTTCTAGTATTTGTGACCTTAATGCATTTAGAGAGAAAAAGCATTTCCCATCTCTGTCATCCTTTCCATCAGTTTTACAAGCTTTTAGTCTCTCTCATGAGAGGGGATCTCTTCCCCAGTCATCTTAGTAGCCCATCTCTGTCTGTCTTGTTCCATTTTCAGTTCTTCCTTGAACATGGCTGACAAGAATTATACATCATTTTCTAGATGAGATCTTCCTAGTGCTTATAAATTATTGACAGGGATTAGTTTTGCAAAAGGCACAAATGGGAACAGACTTGCTCAAGCATTCAACACCAGCAAAGATACCCCCTTACCTCTGCTGAGGATTACATACAGCTATGGGGATGCTTGAATGATGCTGGTAAGCAGATACTGACAGCAAAACAGGACTGGCCAAGGCATAAAAGTACTTACATTAGTCTGGCTACAGACCCCTAAATAGGAAAACAAATTATCAAAAACAGTGATGGCAAGATAAGTTATCTCCTTCCCCATGCACACACACTAAATATTACAAACCACTTTCATTCCCAGGCAGAATTTTTGAAATACAAAGATACCTGACAAGGAGGGGAAGGGACTGGACCAGACCTCAAGTGAAGTTGCATGTCTACATCCCTGGGTTTCATCTGGAAGCAAATCTTACCAAATTGATTACAACACTTTGATACAGTGGCTTAACCACATCTGCACCCTGACTCACTCGAAATGTATCATTGATCCCCGGAAGAGGCTGAACACCCTGAATTCCAGCAGATCCGCAGCCCTTTCCAGGTATTGCTGTGCCCCAGTGTTGGAGTAGACCACGTCAGCTTTCCATCTTGTACAGTCTGGTTCCAACAACCTGCTACTAACAGAGAAAAACCTGTTTCTCCAAGTGCTGTCACGGCTTTACAACTCAAACTCAGATGCTTCAGCTACTCAGGAACAAATTAAATACAGCCCCTACTAATGTCACTTGTAAGCTCCAATTTCTCTCTGTAACCCAGACAACAGTATCAATATTCAGCAAGGAGAATGCAACAGACAGAGAGTTCAGATGCACTCCAGAGATTTGTCCCAAGAGTCAGACATCTCCGAGAGCAAATGATTGCAATGGCTTTCCACCAACATAGTTTGAGACAAGGGAAATCTCTTTAGAAATTGGTAAGTTAAAGCAAAATATGCCTTGCAGCTCTGTCTCTCTCACTTGCTCTCCTTTTCCAGACACTCCTCAAAGTAAAAGGATAAGAAAAAAATGTTATTCCGAAACAGAATATATCCAAAAAGTATAAAATATACCCTTACAAACATGGCTAAAAATAAACGTTCAAATTCCAGATCAGAAAAAATTCTCAAAACAACAACAACAAAAAAAAAAACCACTACCAAAAAGAGAAAGAAAAAAATCCTCAAAACAAAAAGAGGAAAAGGAGGTCATTTCTAAAGAGAACTAAGTATTTGACAGCAGAATTTGAGATGCAAAAGTCAAATCACCCCAGGCCCATCATAGAGTCCCCTAAAAGCAAAACTTTTTGGTCCCTGATGATATTTCAAAGTTCAACAGATCCTGGCAACTCACTGTTTTCTTGTAAATGAGGTGACTGCCACAGCAACTGACACCAGCTGGCTGGGAATAGAGACTCAGTATTACTGGGGTTTTTAAGTTTTAAAAATTCAGCATCCCAGTAGAGTAAACAAATATAGGCCTTGCCAGGTGGCTGACGGCTTCACTCAATTTGTCAGTTTTCTGTATTTTCGGTAATCCATCACAGGTTCTGTCCGAGACCTTAGTTAACACAAAATGGGACCACCTTACCCACTCTCCAAGCCACGAATCACTAAAAGGTGGCAGGGGATGCTCTTACAAGCATCAGCAGAGCATGGCTTTGACTCCAGGAGAGGGCACCAGCGGTACACCCTCACCAGCCAGGAAACTGCATTCTCCATCCCTACCTGCAATAAAGGGCTCGGCTACAGATATGTACCCGGGTGACAACACTGCTGATGATAGATGAGGTGAGCAGAATCCATCTTCTTCCTACAGCAGTATTAGAGCTCGCAGGAGCAAACAGTGCCTTTCACAGCAGAGGAAAGAGACTCAAGGACAGAACTCGAAAAGTGTACCCACTGAATAAAAGGTTATTGTGTGGACTTAAGTGTTCTACGGTAGACAAGCATTGCTAAAGGTAGATCTAAAGCAAAATTTAACATATACTAATAGAAAAAGCATCTGGGAACCAGGGTGCTTGGATTTAATACCCTACAGTCCCATCACTGCCTTTCCTGTACATCTGTTACCCTTTCTTTTCCTTGACTGTGTTCATTTTTAATATACAGGTCACAGGTCTTTTAAATAGGAATAGACTCCAACAAAAAATTAAATGCAAGAATGGCCAAAAGCCAACTGAAGAATCTCATTTGCCCCACTCCTTTCAATTCTCTCCTACCTATCCATCACCCCTGGAACCTGGATGTTAAGTTAGATCATCTTTAGGTCAGTCCCAAACAGCCATTGTCACATTCAGCCCTGGTTACTCATGACATTGTGGAAAAACTCCCTGGTTTCAGTCTCCTGGCATGACAAGAAGAAAAACATGTAAGAAACTTTTATAACAGACTCCTCACTCCCTTAAAAACAGATTACCTGGTCCCCTCCCAACAAGAGAGAAGAGAAGCATGTTCTCTCCAAGTCATTTCTCTCAAGCAGCCTGATGCTCAGGCTGGAGTAGTCAATAAGGTATGTCCAAGCAGGGCACATAATTGGAACTAGCCCAGCTGACAGCAGTGCAGAAAGCTACCTTTGCATAGTGGTTAATTACTACAGAGAGTTTAATGAAGTTTCAAAAGACCTAAACCTTTCTTTCTGTCAATAAGGAATTGGGTTTGTTACATGCCACCATTACTCAATTAGAAGATGTGCTTGCGAGGCTGGCTTCCGTCTCACCTTTGCATGCTAAAGAACAGCATATCAATCTGCATCTTTGCCCCTGTTAAAGAAAGGAGATACTGTCATCACGACCACACCTCTGCTCTGCCCTCCACAATGCAACCTGTTTGCAACAAGAAGTCTTAGTGTTATGCTGTGGATCTTTTTCCTCCTTTTCCAAAGAAACCTAATGATTAACAAACTTTAAGTCATGCTTAGTGCTGAAGGAGACAGACTGGCAACCCCAGAGAACAGCAGCCACTGAGTAGCTCCATCCAGACAGACTCAGCTTCTCCAGCCATGCCCTGTCTGCATGCCCAATGCCAGGCTTGGAGAAGCAATCCAGAACAGTTAGAGGGTTGTTCAGGGGTGAACCTCATTTTTTCTTTCCCTCACTGAAAATATTTGCAGCTGATTCTGAGTCTTCTTTTCCCCTTTCCCTCTTGAATTCTTTCCTCTTTCTTTGGACTATGGGGAGAAAATACCCAAATCAACATATAATTTGCCCACCCTGGCAGCTCCCACCATCTAGAATTATAACAGCATCCACTACACTTGTCACAGATAAGGATCCACTTCTGCTGTTCCCACTGCAAAGCCCCATCCTCACCCCACCAAGGGTTTACAGTTTGGTGGAAAAAAACAGCTTTTGCCAAAACCCAGCATGCAAGCTTTCAGAAAAGCAATGGAAATAGGTTGTTTAGTAGGTTTTTTAAAGCTGATTTATTTCCATTCAGTCCCATTACAGAAGTTGCAGAAGTAGGAAAAGCAAAGATGCAGGTTCTGATTGCTCCATTTACATTTCTATAACTCATACTCTGCTCTCATTACAAGAAAGAACCCAGCATCTAGCTCACAATGGGGACTGGTGCTTTTGATAACTTATGAAAATCACAGAGCAAAGGAAAGTCTGTATTTTTAAGTTCTCTTCACTGCATAACACTTGCTTATTCAGATTATATAAGGCATTGTTTGCTAAATACACTATTTCAGATCACATTGCAAGTTATTTTTCTTTTACCTATAGTCCAGTTTATTAAAGATATACACAACTTGATACACTGAAGTTTTCTAGGATCCAGGAGTTTCTGGTACATTTTCACTCTGAAAGGAAAATATTATATTCTCTTACAGTTCCTTTCAGTTAGTCACAATTTATTTCCTCTGCAGCTACCTCACAGGCAGAACAATGAAGTGGTTACATTGTCCACAGAAACTATACATGGGACCTGACAAAAAGGTGAAGGCAGGGATTGGGGGAAAAGAAAAAGAAAAATTCCTGCTCTCTTTTGTGAAATAGAATAGGTCAAAAATTTGGTGGGGAAAGAAATGGAATTAAAAAAACCTCTGGGGTATATTGCAAAAAGCAAGAAAAAAATTAAAAGCAATAAATAAATAGTTGACATGCCCATTTTAAGCCACAAAATAACATGGTTCCTGTTTCAATGTGAACATTACTGCTGTGTTGTCTGGGTGGCTATAAAAACAGCCAGCCTTTGTGAACCTGGATCTTACATTGTTAGTCTTCCCTCCTCCCCAGTGCAAGCCACCTCTGAACGAGTTACCCACCACAGCAGTAGAAGAATCTGGCTGAAGCAGATCTCAGGATCATACTTTCAGTTTCCCCGCTGATCAATTAAGAATCATGCAACATGCTCTTTTTATTTCCAAGATTAAAACTGAAAGCCAAAAGCTACTCTTTAGCAGCACAGAGAATCACCAGTTAGATAAAGCACACAGCTGTCTGTAAGTTGGTCTATGTTGTTCTTCAAAGCACGGTCTTCTGCTGCTTCATGGTTGTGTGCTGTCCTTCAAACTGTATGTAACCCAGCAATGGACACAGCCAGCACCTCCACCCTCTGCAGTGTAACTCTCCCTCCCAGGCACCCAGTTTTACTGCCTCCATCACAGACCTACTGCACAACACAAAGCAAGTGTGTGCAGAGCCATCACTCCCCATTCCTTAAAAGATCTCTTCTTTGGGATGATCACCACCCCCTTTCTGCCCTGTGCCTGTCACTCCCTGAGCACAGAGCTGCGCTTCGCATGTTTTCCACCCCCAACCTTGGGTCCTTTTCTATTCAAACATGGGAAATAGTCCCTGTAGATAAGGTGGTGATCTGCAAGCTCCAGGCTCCCAGCATAACCAGCTCCCATCATCCAGTAGTAAGGGTGGAGACCTGACACCAAGGTGTTAAGAAAGGAGACAATGGCAGGGCAGGGCCCTACTGCCTGGTGTCTCTTGGGTCTTGCACAGTGCAGGGGTGCCTCCCTAATCACCAAGGTCCTCATGTGGATTCCCTCATGTCTGATACAGGGTGACAGTAGCTGCCATCTCAGTCCAAAGGTCTCTCTCCCTTCTTTGATCATCTTCTATCCTGAAGCTTATAAGGGCTTTCTAGCATCAATGCCTCTGTCTTTTTGCCAAATTCAGCTGAAATAAGCTAATGAATTTAAAAATAAAAAGAATTTTTAAAAAAAGCAAAGGAGATTGGTATACCCTATAAGTATAAACAGAATAGTCATCTCCCTGGGAAAGTGCCAAACACAGGCTAATGCTCAAAAAACAGCAGATCCTTCTCTGGCTTCTGTGTAACACTTAGAGACTATGAACAATACCAGTCTACGGTCACACTGAGGACAACAGAGAAGCCTGAGGAGTTCATGCCCTGACCCAGAGACCCAGACATTTACCATTTTGAAACACAAACACAGAGCTAAATCAGCTGAGCATCTGTCAGAGTCAAAACCTCAGGCATCAGAACACAGCTCTCAAAAATGAACAGATCTGTCCATTTACACGTCTAACTGCCACAGTGGCCATCACAGCTGTTGAGGCAGCTTAATGGAGCAACGAAGCAGTGCACATCAGTAACCACCTCTTCTCTCCCAGCATAATATAGGCAGGGATAATATATTAAAAGCCTATACCCAGGAAATCCCTAAAAGCCAGCAGATTTACCATTGCTTAACCATGACTCATAGGCAGTGTCCTCAACAGACTGGGAGAAATTGGTTCAAGGGTCCTGAATTGGGCGACTTCTGGTTTCCTCTGGAAAATGAATAGGCCAAGCAAGCCCCAGTATGAAGAAAGCAGCTCTGCTGGGATGCTGAAGGTGAGCAATGGATAACAAGCAGAAAACCAGTTATTTGGGAAAGCGTGGTTTTGCAACAACACCATGCAGTCATTGTCAAATGTATTTCCTACATATCGGCTTTTCCTACATGAGCTATTAGTAGAAGATGTCTGGAAGGCTGGCCATTATACACAAATACCTTCCAAAACTATGACAGCCATTAAGTTCAGAAAGCCACAATGCTGGCCAACAAGCTGACTCCTGGAAACAAAATGTATTCCCAACAAGCTGCCCTCCAGAAAAAAACAAGAATCTCGCAGTATGTAGCAAAAACAGAGACAGGGACATGCTGTCATGTAATCAAGAACAGGAGCCTCTGATGAAGCCACATGTTGTCACTACTTTTAGACTACAAATAAAACCTAACCATGTTACAGTAGAGGCAGAAATCAATATAAGCCTCTAGCCTCCATCACAGGGGATATCAGCTTAGACAACCCCGAGGAATGTCTCTACCTTTGAAATCTGTAGAGACAGGCTAGTTCAAACATTTCTACTCCAAACACATCTTCCTGTTCCTCTCAACAAGCTGTAGAAAAGATGAAGAGCACTCTGGGAACCCCACCTAATACCAAACACCAGCATCTTGGGCTAATTAGGCTGCAGGGTGGGCTCCCAAGGCCTTGTACCAAAGATACAGCCACTGGAGGTTTCATAGGGCTTCTTTCAGCTCTCTCATTACTTCGCCTTCATTTTTTAAGGGTTATACTCTATTAATGAAAAAAAAAAAAAACCAGTCGCAAGAGAAAATATACCCTTTTTTCAGACCTCTCTTTCAATCTTCCTTCAGACAGAAGAACTAGAAAAAAAAAAAAAAAAAAAAAAAAAAAAAAAAAAAAAACAAACACCAACAAGCATATGCTTATCCCTGTTTTCTTTAGAGTTGCACAGAGATTGGCATGGGGGTGAGAAGCAGAATGAGGACAGGCCAGGTCATTACCTTTGGGATATGGCAGCATCATCTGAAGGGATACCGCAGAGAAACCCCACAGCTAGCTCCCAGCTGGTCAGTCCACACACATGCACAGCACTTTGCAGGGACACAAGCTCATGTCCCCAAAGCACTGTCTACAGCAAGTCAGGGGGTATATATCTATGCCAAAAAAAAATAAATCCTTTCTGTACCATTCCACTACAACCTCCCTTCAACAGGATCAACATAGCTGGGCAGATACCAGCTCCTTCCAGAGCTAGGTCTCTGCACAGGACAAATCAGTCTTCATAAAAACCAGGAGAACTTCATGAAGAAAGAAGGAGGAAACATCAAAGCTCTATCAGTTAAAGATCAGGGACCCACAGCTATATAAAATCCTACTTTTGCACGGCAGACGAGGTTCTCTAGTACCCAGTCTCTTTAGTCTGTTTAATTTCTGCTTTCATAGTTGTTCTTTTCCATGGAACAAAGCCTGACCTACTGATTTTTTTAACTTATATAACAATGCTGAAGTGTTGGTGCAATTTTGGTGTATTTGTTATTAACCAGGTGTACTAGAACAACCTCTGCTGTGACTGCAGTTTACAGGATGAGGATGCATCAGCAGAACTGAATCTATGTAGGCAGTAGAGGCTGGTAGGGAGGAGGAGGGAGGTAGTGAGTCACCCACAGCACTTCTAAGAGGCAAGTTTCTGCTACACCTCTACATCAGATTTTTGTTTTTCCTTTGCCTAATCCCTACGGTTAACTAAGGCCCTACAGGCTACAGAGGGGATGAAGCAACACCTTTTGGTGCTTGCAGAAGCAATAGTTAACATCAGACTCCTAGAAGATTGACAGGAGTAGAAAAGAAGCCAGGGAGTCCTGGTCCTCCCCCTAGCCTGCTGGCTAAGCCCTGGCTCTGTTCACCACATCTGCTGCAGACTCACGTATCCCTTTTTCCTGGATGAGCACCCACTGGGAAACACCAGTTGGATGAGAGCAAACAAGTTTTCTAATAGTGACACAAAGTCTGGGCAAGGAATTACTGGGATACCAGAGAGGGAGACTATCACTTCCAGTAGGATACTCTAGCTGACACCTTTGCTGGACACAGCCTAAGCTTCAAACAGACTCTACAGCTCCTCTTGCCCTGCTAAGTGAGATCATGCCATTGTGGCTGTGTGTTGCCAGGAGAGACCCTAATTACCAGGGCAGGGTTTCACCCTCCAAGGCTCTTTTGAACACAAGGCCCTGCTAGATGGGACACTCCCAATAGCTTCTCAGCAGATGACAGAGAAAGAGAGTATCGCAGAGGAGTAAGGAAGCTTCTGCACTGCAAAAGTTACAGATCCAAGACTAAAATCTTCATTAGGAAGAAGAGAGACAGTAGAGGAGTCACCCAAGCAAAGGCTCTGTGTGAACCCTCATCAGGAAACAACACTCAAACACGTCTTCCCCCCTTATCAACCAGCAACATTTTGATAGTCTCAATTTAAAGTTGAACTTTTTAAACAAATTATAACAAAGCTTATGTGAGGTTAATCACTCCCCGTTTCCTCTGGCATTCATTGTAATAGCACTAATTACAATAAACACATTTAAAATTAATGTGCATGTCATATGAATACACCAATTGCATTCTAATTTACCATTGATTAATGTCCACAGGCTGAACGTGCTTTCAATAATAAAAAGCTCTGACATAGCTTAACCCAACTCTGCCTGCCAGACGGCTCCTACAACCAGGCAGGAGGCCATGACAGATGAGACTGATGGAGTGGAAAATGTGCAAGTCACCAGCAGCGAGTTACAGATCCAGGCAAGCTCTGAGCCCACAACACACGGTAAGGATGAGCCTTCTGTCTATACTAAGCCATCTCCAGCACCTGTCACTTTGGAAATGGGCTCGCTCTCACAATTCCAGTGCTGCACTACCGCAGTACTTTAGATTTGCTTGCAAGCAGGCAGGATTTCATTTTCACTAACAGTCAGTTTTTGCAAATAGCTTTTATTGCCCACCTTCCTCCTCACAAGACATAATCCCCTCCAAGCATCCATCAGTATGTCACTGCCAGACAGGGCCATGATGATGCACAACCCCAGCAGCAATGGCAGGAACCTTCAGCGGGGTCAGAGGCCAAGCTACATTTTTGAGAACATGAGACACGAACAGAATGGAAAGTATTGACTAAAGACTGTTAAAGCTGGGCTGCTATAATAGCTAAGGTAAAGGCAACCTGTCCCGCAGCCAGTTTACACATCAGTTAAACAGATCACAGGTGAGTAAAGGGGTACAGAGAGAAGAGCTTGAACAGCTCCTGCAGCTCTAAGATGTTCCCTTTCCTGAGTTGCTTGTTCTGCCGCTCTGCCAGAGGACACACTCATTACAGCAAAAATAAAGAGTGCTCTTGAGCCATACAGATCTACCTACAGACTGAAAAAAAAAAGTAAGTTAACATGCCAAGATGTGAAATACAACCAATGCTAGCTAAGCAGCTGATAGCATACATGCCACATCTCTTGCAGAGAACATTACCAGCCTAACCTGAATGAGGAGCAGCTGAGAAGACATTTTCACTTCTGCTCTCTCTGCTGCAGGCGTAACCCCACACTAAAGGAATGATGAGACAGACATTACTGGCTTCGGCTAACACTGGTGCGCATCTCTCCAGAGTTCAGCAGCAGCACACAAAAAGGATGCACATCATTCAGTGCTGAAGACTCAGATGACAGGTAGCAAATGATTACAGCAGTGTAACCTGACAGCATCCCATCCCATGTATGTGCCTACAGTCAGATTTGTTCAGGCAGCAGAAGGGAAAGGTTGAATAAACTATTGCTGGAGAATACTTTTTACCAATCTTGATGTAGCCATCAGAAAACGTAACACAACAGACTGCTAAAAATTTAGTCCAGCAGTATTATCCTGTCTCCCCAGACAACCTACAGATCTGGCCCTGATCTTGCTCCAGGATCTTTTGATGTAATCTTCCTTAAAATACTTTCAATGAGCACATTCCTGTCTAAAAGTTCACAGAAAGAGCAAATTTATATGAATGTTGGAGCACAGTTATGTACAGATCGATCTGAACTCTTCTCAGGGACCCTGAACCTAACATTTGGACTTGTCCAATCAGACACCAAGCCAATGCCAAATGACCTATGAAGCTAATTCAAATTAACTGGCACATCAAATGCTTGTATGAAGGAGTTCATGAGTCAGCCATGGACAAAGAATGAGTCATAGGAGATACATTGGAGATAATTCTAAAGAATGAGTAAACCTGAGAAAAATCCCAAACTGCCAACGAACAATATGTAAGTAGAAAAATATGTTCAATTTACACAATAAGTTAATTTCTATGAATTAGTCAGATAGCTCTAGCCACATCAACATATCTATTGTGGGCTGCTCTTGCAGTCTATATGTCACAGTTGAGCAATTTGAACCTCTATTAAAGGTGTCTCTGACTTTAATGACACTTACTGCAATGTACATCAACAACACACTCTGGAGATATACCCCAGAAGAAAATCTAGTGCCACAAAAATAAAGCTTCCTTAGCTTCTCCAATAGGGACATTTCCCTGAGCACCCCTAGCTTACAGACCCACTGCAGGCACAACAGAGAGACCATGCACATCCCTCCTAGGGCCCCACACCAGCAGAAAAACAGAACTGCTGATTCCTGTTGGCAACTATCCACAAACCCATTGTTAATTAAAGAAAGCAGGTGCGAAACACCAAGGCCTTGGCCAGCTCAGAGAACACAGACACTCCTTCCTCTGCCCCTGCAGCTGCTGAAATGCCCCATATCCCCCAGTCTCTTCCTAATAATCAGGAGAGATCACCCACAACTCCTTTCCACTGGGGAAAAAAAAAGCAAATCAGTTATTCTCCTGGCCATTTAAGAAAATGTATTGTCCATATGCATTGCTTGGCCACCAGGTCTGTTTCTTAAGACTACACCCCTCCATTTGCCCCACCACAGGCAAGTACCCAGACAGTCCCAGCAGCATAAGCAAGGCAGGGTCTCCTGCAGCCCTCTCATGTCAAAGCCTGTAACCTCCTACCTACCTGAAACCAAAACTTGCCCGAAGACTGAAGTCCCTCAAATCAAAGAGTAGTATTTCTGAAGGTTCAAACACAACATATTGCTTCAACAGGGAGCCATTTTCTGACATTTGGGACACATTCGCTGTTTCTCTTTTCCTGTTTCTAGGCCGCACAATAAAACCTAGCACTGACAGATGCACAACTTCTCTGCAGCACTAACATTTTGATGCATAAGGGCACAGTTCCACCTTACAATCTCTCTGTCTGCAAATCCCGCTTAAGAGGTTCCCGCTGTGTTCACTCCCACCCTCTCTACAGTGACTTACCATCCCCACAGACATTCCTGGAACTAAGTTTAGGTTTAAGTTCCACTCATCCTCCCCTCCTTTTAAGTTTTGCTTTTGCTCCAATTGTCAGCAACTCGTGACAAGTACAGACCCATAAACAGTGCCACAAATGCAACTGAGAGGAACAACACCCAGACATACGGATTTCAGAAAGGGCAGGAATCTCCTAAGCCAGCTTTGCCACTCAGAGCATTAGAACATCATACCCCAATTCTATGTTTCTGAGCTCTTTGATTTCTAACCTCCCCCAAACCAAGTCTTCGTAGAAGAAACCCAAGCCCAAATCATGCAATAGATCATTACAACTAGTTTTGTTTACACAGTCGAACAAAATTTAACCTGAGTTCCAAATGTGCCTTTACTCCTTTACTTTCCTGCATGGTTTTTGACAACCTATGGAGATGTATGTGCATGTCGGACTGTACAGCTTTTTTCTTTAATTTGTAGTCACGTTTAGTGCTACACAGCTCACTGACAGCAGACTGACCACCAGCCAAAGAACATTGTTCTAATTAATTAAAGGTCCTAAAGCCACCAGTCACTGACTCCAGTTCTGCCAAGCACGTTATCTGTCCTAGGATAAAGCACGTAGGTTTTATGATTGCTTGCAGTAACATCAGAGCCAGGGGAACATCTCCCTGCAGGACTAAAGTAAAATAAAGCTCTCAGGTTCTCTCATGCCTCTCTGCATGCTAGCACTGGCACCCATCTTCCATGAGACTCACCCATCCATCTCGTTTTAGATCCCATAGGTATAACCAGCCCTTAAATCCCAAATGAATCAGAAAGCAGCTAGCTTAAAGGTTTCCATGATTAACTGATAGGAAACATAATCAGCATTCAATATCCTACATCTGCTAACAGATCAACTAATGCGTAATGCCAAATGGATCAGCTTTCACAGCACTTCTTGAAATGCAAAACATTTAGTCAATCTGGAGAGGACTTTATAGTTATCAATATACAGGAGGGAAGAGTATTTATACTTTTTTGGACCAGATGCTCAAACTCTCCCACCTGACAGCCACACACCTCCAGTAGGACTAGAACTCAATTCTGAGTCCAGCTAAAATAAAAATAGCCCTATACCCCTCCTGCCCAAGCAAGGTCTGGAAGTAGACCCTGATGAGGTTGGGAAAGCTGAAAAATACCTGAAAAGCCACAGAAAACCAAAGTGAACTCACCACCCCTATTACACATGCAAAAGAAGTAGAAGCTGATACACAACCACCAAACACTCGTGTGAGCACAGAGCAACACTTACTGAAATCAACTGATCTGGACTTAATCAGCTTTGAGCCAGACTGCAAGTGAAGCATAGCTGCTAAATTGTTACGCTTAAACTCCCGGAATCTACTGGTTTTCCTTCAAGTCTGTGTGGGTCATGACGGGAAGGCTGGGTAACACAAAAACTACCTGTGGTAGCTAGAACGTCAAGTAAAGACCTTCAAATGACTTGTAAACAATTTAACAATTTTCAGGAACACTCAGAGCTTCAAATAAGCACATATTATAATACAGCAGGACCATTTCAGCCTGAAAGACCCCAATCCTTCCAGCCACTGATGAATGGAAGCAGCAGGAAATGTTTCCTTTTTCTATTTTTATTTTTTTCTTCCCTCCATTCCCATCAGCTCTTGGCTACCTACCACTAAGAGAGTGCTACGTTTTGTGACATAACATATCCCCAGTCACTGGGGAACACCAGGGCAATCTTATCCAGAGATGCTCCAGTTGAAAAAGCATTAGTGGAAGATCTATAAAGGCAAACAGAGAAGATAAGGTTTGAAATACAACACAACTAAAGAGCACAAATGGCTAGTCAGTGCAGAAATAAACCAAGGGCTTGGTTATTGCAGCCACTTTGATGCAGCACAAACCCAAGGTGCTGCCAGAAACAGTAGTTGTGTGCCCTTTGACCACCCCCAGCTATTAATTCCCACTGCAAACCCTGTGCCAGTGCTGGTAAGATGGGTGATAAATTCAGGGGCAGGAAAAGACAGCTGAAAATTACACAGACAAGTTTGGGGTTTCTGAGTCCCTCACCTGATGGATCAGCTCCCTGGCCTGGCTGACACTGCACCAACTGCGGTGTCAGCCTGAAAGAGGCTATGAGAACACGCTGAAGCAGAGTTGAACACAAGAGTCTCTTCTGGCAGCAGACAGACAGTGTCAGATGGAAACTCAGTGTAGCCACAAACTTTTCCATTTAAGAGATGTTCCTGTCACGGAGCATTCTACTAAATTGTTCATCACATTCCTGAATTCACTATTCTGCAAGATAGAAAAAGCTATTACTGTCATATTACCACCATGTAACCAACAGGACTAAAATCCAGCCCATGCTAAAAAACTCCCAGAAAAACACTGGATTCAAATAACTGGTGTTTTGCTGAAGGTTAGTAAATACATGGCTTGGAGTCATTGCCAAATATAATGGAGTGACAATACAACATCACTATTCATTCTGCTTTCAGGTCCTTCACTGTAATGCTTTGTGAATGTATTTGCCCAAACCCAAGATATTTTATGTAAGGGATTTCTAAAAGGGATACAACATGTAATGTACTGCTGGAAGGACTGGAGTTAGAGAAAGCTCAAGTGGTCAATAAATATGAGAAGTTATAAAGCACAGAAAGCACTCAGTAACACTTCAGTACCTAAATATTAGAACTTGCCAATAATTTTCCTTCTAAATGTCTTTCTAATAGCATATCTCTTTGACCAAAAGTAAACATTTTTCTGCCCTTTCAATCTAATCATTATGTCCTTTTTCCAGCCATGAAAAACTAAAGTGGTTCCCCTTAACTGAATACAAAAGAGTACTTTTGTTAAATATTATTTAAAAAGAAAAAAACACACTAAAAAACCCACAGGGTTTCAAACAAGCTTTCACTTCCTCATGCTTTCATTCCCAAATTAACTGAAGTAAAACTGGTCAAAGAACTTAAGAAAAAGAAGGAAGAAGCAGCAAATAACTCAAACCCATGGGAAAGGGTTGGTGAAATAAGTATATATTTACCAATCCAGCCTTTTAAAGTTCCTCCTGCTCTGCAGAATAGTTTATTTTTAATTTAAAAGAAAAAAAAAAAAAAGCAAAGAACTCAAAGAAATTACCCCTTACCTGGCTTAAAAATCAAGTGCAGGGCAACTTGATAATGTCAAAGAGCAAGCAGAATTGCAAACCACAGAGCTTCCCATAGAGGTCTTTGTGTATCTTGGAATGACAGGTCTTAAACTGAAGTCCCAAGTTCATACATGGTGGATGTCTAATCACCAAAACATACAGCTTCCCAGAGGAGCAAGGTGACAAAATCCATTTGCATTTCTTCTTTTTCTTTCCAAAAGGGGAAGTTGAGGAGGAAGCAGCAAGACCTGCTCCTTACTACATGACAACATTGCATCAACAGCAACACGTAAGAGAAACAAATACTCACAATCCTTCGTGAACTAGTTCAGGTTCCCGGCTGCTCCCATTCCAGGTTCAGTGCATCACACAATGCTATCTGCACTGATGGGAGCATCCATTCCCTCAAAGCTTTGATTACACCAGGTGGAGAGTCAGAGCCTGTGAGACATTACAAAATTTTCCAGGAGAAACAACCTCCTCATCTGGCAGGAAATAACTCACTTTCCCTCATGCCTTACCATCTTCCTAAGGCTTGTGGTGTGCGATGGGGAGTGTGCATGAAGGACTGTGGAAGAATGGGACATGGCATGGAATCATCACCTTCTCTAACAGGCATTCATCAAGAACATCAAGTAAACTGTGCTTGCAGTGATCTCATTTTCTGACATCATTCCATCAGATAGGAATGATGTAGCCCCACAGTCCTATCTCCACTCTAAAGAATGTAATTCAACTGGGTAAATGAAGAGCCAGTTAATGAAGAGCCATCAATTCTAGCCTCTAGCCAGTACATGCCCAGGAACATGTTCCCAAGCACCAGCTGTTTCAGTGACCCAGAGTGAGAATCCAGCTCTTTCTTTTAATGCCCCTCTCTCAACCACCACCAAAGGAGGGAATCAATAAAGCACAGGGTGCCAGTCAATGGGTGCCCACATCTACCTTTTCACTTGGGCTTTGGCATCTTAACCCATCACTTCAAGCAGAGGACTCTGGGTTCCAAGGACTGCATATATGTGTATGCATGCACACACATGCATCTTCCACCTGGTTTAAAAAAAAAACCTAACAAAACCAAAAACTAAACCTCTGAAAGCAATATAAACAACAGCTTCAGTCACTCTGAAATTGTCCATTTCTCTTTAGGAAGGACTTTGATACGTCTATAAAGAAATCTTTGCAGATCTGTTTGCTTAAATATAGATATAGAAGCCCAGCCTTCAACAGCTAATTGACCCAACTTCTGTCTCTGGAGACAAGAATCTCACGCTAGCCTCCAGGATTCAAGCCTTCTTCCACAGTTCACTCTAAAGACAGGTCATTGCTACTTTTCTCCACGTAGCAAAAGGTGTCTCAGTATATGCTGTCATTTCTGTGCAACCAAGATCAACTGCAAGATCACAAGGGAATTGCTAAGAGCACCCTGAAAACGTTTTATTTTCATCTCTGTTTCTCATCTCTTGTTGCTAGTAACAATTTTTACATCAGTGATATCTCTTGTGACAGCTCATCAGAATCAAATGTCTGTGGTTTATTACAGCTGGGATGATTGTGAACTTTAGGGAATAAGGACAAGACGTGTAAACTTAAAGAAAAAAAAGGCCATAGGGTGGCAACCTTAACTTGTAGTGCTGAGCAAAGCATATGTAAAATGAGTAACAATATCAGAAAAATATCATTTACTCCTAAAAGCATTGGTGCAAGCAAAGGGGAATCAGACATGCTTGGGCACAATAGTCAAGTGGGATCTGCTGACTGTAGCAGGAGCCAGGCAGTAGAATCACTGCAATCTCAAGCAACCTCCACAGGTCACACAGAATAATAATCTCATAATGTTTCTACAAATCACTAGTTCTACCAAAAACTGAGGTTAACAAGGCTCCTATTGATACCAGCCATTTGGCACACAGGAGTTCAATACTTAGAGAATCAACCTCCATCAGTATTATCAAAACACACAAGAAATTATAAGATGTGAATGCCTCCTTTCCCCCCCCCTTACCACAAGGTGATCCCTATCCTATAGACATGTTGCAAGTATAGCTGCTCAGAAGTTTCTGACAGCTTTCCCCCAGAAAGAACACCCACTAACACATTCTGCAAAAGCACATTCATTTCAGTGAGCTTCTGCTGAAACGTAAGCCATCCTCTGAGTCCTCGGCCAACTGCCAGGAGAAATCAACTGTCAGATGGCACAATGCAAAGTGCACCATGTAGCTCAGTCTTCAGGTCTTGAGCTATTCAGGCTTTTGACATACACAGCTCCCAGGCAGCTCCCTCTATCATGCACTTAGCAAAACCCAAGCATGTTAAAGCCTTGAGAGAGTCACATTAGCTGGCCCCTAACCCTATGCTACCTGGGGAATGAAGATATTGCAAGTCCTCACACAGCTGCATGGCAGGGCTTCCCCAAGAGCTCAGACTTTAGCATGGTAGTGCGGAGATACTCCATCTGCAAAATTAGCATCAACAGCACCATAAAGGATTTCAGAGCAGTCCCTGGGAAGCTTTTTTTAATCTCATGTTTACTCCTTCTTTATTAATAATCTTTATTTTCCCAAAGCCTGAAGAATCAAGTCTTCTGGCTCTTTACATCAGAGACGCCTCTTTCCTGGAACAGGTTGCCCAGAGAAGCTGTGGATGCCCCATCCCTGGAGGTGTTCAAGGCCAGGCTGGATGAGGCTTTGAGCAACATGGTCTAGTGGGAGGTGTCCCTGCCCATGTTATGGGGGTTGGAACTAGATGATCTTTAAGGTCCCTTCCAACCCAAACCATTCTATGATGCTATGATTTCTATGATTATGCCGGCCAACATTGGAGCAAGTAGGTAAGACTCATAAGCAAGGTATCCCATTCTGATGCAGACATCTTTGCAAAAAAAAAAGATGAACTACAGAACACTTCCTAAAAGGCAACAAAATGGTTGGTTTCTAAAACGGCAAGTTTTTCTAACTTCCCTCAAAGCCTCAGTTAGTTTAACAGCAATATAAGCAGACAATAAATTCCAGCTTTTAGGATTCCTAGTCGCCAAACACCCCAAACAAAACACATTGCGTCATTGCTTATTTTAACTGCAAACGTGTTTTAGGTTGGTAGCCCCTAGAAAAGGATGACACAGCACACTACTGCGCTAGCTGCCACACTCCAGAGTGGAAAGTAGTCTCACATTTTGCTAAGGACAACTTTCTCCCCACACCTACATGGCTGGCTAATAAACCAGTTTCCAAACTTGGAATCACAGGAGTATTCTCAACTCCGCCACCTTCAGTTACCATGAAGCAGCCACATCAAGCTGACAAACTCTCATTTTGCTGATCATTAGAGTTCCACAAGCAGTTACCATACCTTGGAGATCACCATTGTTTGGAAGATCAGTTTGGAAAACACAAAGGAAAGTCAGCTAAACATTACACTGGTGTTAACTGGCTAACACAAGAACTTGTTTGACTTCACACTGAGTTAGGGTAAGGTTGCTCCAGCAAAGACCATTTAGCTTGTCTCTGCTGAGGGACAGTAGCTCTTTCAAATCTCATTGCAAGACCACATCTTATAACCCCTAATGCCCCAATGTTCAATAACCAAATTTTTGCTAAATCAAAGATTAGGAAAATTGTCTTCCTATGGGAAACTATCATGAATCAGCAAGAATAGAACTATATTACCATCTTCTAGACTAGAGGAAATCAGAACTATTTGACTAGTGTCCCCGAGACTCTTCTATGCTAACTGTCTTCTCTTCTTGCAGCTGTTTGATCCCTGTGGGCACAGTGGAATCTAAACGGTCACAGAGAATTGCAAGATAATGACAACTGTAGGCAGTCACCAATTTGTGACAGCATTAATGTCACAAAACACTTGTTACCAGCAAAGAGAGGAAAAGAAAGCAGCATTCAGTACTTCACAAAAGTTTCCTGGTTTGGGATTTTGTTTTTGTTTTATTTTTTAATTGAATCAATGTTATCTTGCTGTAGCCACCATTGTTTATGACAATAATAGAGCCTGGCTCACCAGAAACACCTTAAACAGAGAAACTAAGGAACATTTGGAAAAAAAGAAGAAATAAGATTAGTGCCTCCAGGAACCAATCTTCACGCTGCAACAAGAGAGAGACATCAGAATAACGAACCAACTTCACAGGCCTGCATATCAAAGTCATCTTGACACCAAGAAATCACACACGCAGGCAGGCCTTAGATCATTCCCATGCAGAAAGGCAGCTGGCAAGAGTCTAGGGATCTGTGGGAAGAAGAAACTAGTGGTCATGGAAAATGAACTACAGAAAATGTGAACTATAGGTTTGGAAGAAGGAGAGAAAGGTTCCTCTAACTCACTCTCTGGAATGGGTCTCAACGCATCAGATGTATCTGGACGAGCATCCTCATTGCTCTCAGGCACTGCAAAGGTACAGATCAAGGAGTTTTGGGAGGAAAAGGGAAAGTAGCAGGCTGCAAGATGTCTGTTAGCTCACAGACCCTAAAGCATATAATTCTATTACTCAGAATGCAGATATTTATCAAGTGTTACACTGCTGCACATTATCATAGAATCTCTTTTTTTACATATATATTTTCCCTTTAGCTCTTTGGAGCAAACAGTAACCTCTTGAACAAGAGGGATTGAGTCAGTTTCACAGAAGCCTAGCTACCTTCCAAAGGAAGTAACCTTCTCCAGGTGTGGTGGTGAAATTTCACCCCCACAAAGGCTCTTATTCCACTCCCACATTTCCAACGCAGGTGATACTCCCTGGGTGTGTGAAGAATCCCTTTCTGTGTCAGCACCCTGCAAAAGCAGCCCAGGCAGCAAGACTTCTGCCAAAAATGGAATCCAGGCACAAAAGACAGCCAGTAACTTGCACCACAACAGGCACAAACATTTGCTGAACTAGCCTAGATTCACCAGTAACATTCCTAGTGGAAAGTCCCATCAATTTTTTCACCTTTATCTCACCTTCTGCTCTGGAAAAAACAAGGCTCCAGTGAAACCTTAGAGCAGCCTATCAGTACCTAAAGCGGGCTACAGGAGAGATGGGGAAACACTCTTTGTCAGGAAGCATAGTAAGAGGACAAGGGGTAACAGTTATAAGCTGAAAGAGGGTAGATTTAGACTAGACATTAGGAGGAAATTTTTCACTGTGAGGGTGGTGAGACACTGGAACAGGTTGCCCAGAGGAGCTGTGGATGCCCCATCCCTGGAAGTGTTCAAGGCCAGGCTGGATGAGGCTTTGAGCAACCTGGTCTAGTGGGAGGTGTCCCTGCCCATGGCAGGGGGGTTGCAACTAGATGATCTTTAAGGTCCCTTCCAACCCAAACCATTCTATGATTCTATAAAGGGATTATTTGAGTTCTTTCCGGTGCATGAAACTACAACACACCAGCATGACAATTGACTATAGTTTGGGGGGGGGGAGGGGGAAAGCACAGTTTCTACCTGCTATGGTTTTGTTTCTGAGACCAGAAATGCTATGAGGTTTTATTTGCTCTTCACATAGGCCTTAAAGGACAGCTGGCTTATTGCATCATGTCTCCAGCAAGTAAAGTGGTCTTGCAGCCGACAAGAGTTGGTGCTGTTGGTCCCAATCCAGTCCAAACCAGATAATCGTAAAACATTTTACATCTGCATAGATCTGGCATGCCATCTATCTGTAAAAACACCCTGCTGTCTGTCTGGTTAACATCTGTTTAAAGATCCATTTGAGCTTTTCCATCTCTCTGGTGCTTTGAAATCACAGGGTACAGACAGGCCAATTATAAACAATTAAGTTACCACACATAAGAAATTACTGTTTCTCAGATGAGCAAAGGTAATTGGCCATCTGCACACTCACAGACTAGTCCCAATGGCCAAGCAAATCGGTTTAACTTGTATTTTGTGGTAACACATCTTGCTACTTATTTGCAAGGGAGTAAAAGAACAACTATGGTCAGCTACCGCAGCTCAAGGTGACAGTTATCTGTGTTTAAAAGCATACCCGCAAGTTACCAGTCCCCCCCCACGGTGAAACCTTTAGAGTTTGTCAGTGTTACTTGCCTCACCTCAGCAAAATCTCACACTTCAGAAACAAACCAGTTTAATTCTAAACAGAAGCAAAGACCTTGCTATTTATTTTTAAAGACATAGAGAATAAATGGAGCAGGGAAAAAAAATAATTACTTGCTAATTGTTCCTTCTCCAGGTAACTAACCCAGAAGCATACCTGAAACTGTACATTTTTTTTTCAAACACACAGAAATTGAGCATATGAATACCTTTAGTTTTATGTCAAGACAGACTTACAGCATCCCTGGCTTGCAATAAATTTCATATTTTTAAGGAAAATGACCATAAAACAACTGCACAATACTTGGCTACAAGATTATAGCAGCCAGAGCGGGGGAAACATCCCCACAATTACTGGATTTGCATTATTTTAGGGTCAGGTCTAATCCCAAGAGAGTAAATGGGCCACACCAACACATGAGAAGAACCAGCTCTACAAAATTCATCACTCAGTAACATCCTGCCTTTGGCATACTTCAGTCAGGCTGCGATGAGAGACAGGGAAGAGGCAGAGATGCACATGTGGTTGCTATGGAGTTAAAGACTTGAAGGAGACACAGGGAATCAGCACAACTGCCTAGAATACAGTTAACTCTTAAAGTGCCTCTTTTTAAACACCTCCCTGGTCAGCCAAATTCATGAAAACCCATACCAAGAGAATCCTTTTTGAATATCCAAGAGTTCCCATCAAGAGTCAGAGTCCAAGGATCAAAATCCACCAAGGGAGTGTAGAGGTTCCATGTTAAAAGAAACAGCCAAGACTGAAAAACAGCCAGCTGCTACCGAAATTGAGTAAAGGTTGAAAGATTAGAGGATGGAGGTGGACATGGATGGAGAATCATGATTTACAGCGTATCACCTCTGCCAGCTGCCCTTGTGTCTCAATACTCTGCTTTGCCAGGCACAAGGGAGCAAAAGCAACTGGTAGAGATCCACACAGAGATTAATTTACCCCAAGACAACAAGCAGGGGCATTACCAAAACGTTTATGACACCTGAACTGCAGATGCTTATCCGAAACATTTAAAGTGCACTGAAGTCCTAAAAAGCCCAGGAACATCCCCCTCCTCAAGAGCACACCTCTTCAAGTTTTTGGACTTTTTCTGCCCCATGGCATCATGCAGCACTACATGAAAAAGCCACCACACTTGCTGATGTGAGTGCGCAAGACTCACATACAGGCAAGGATTGGGATGAGGCTGGTACATGACATCCTACTTGCACAGTTTGCTTCCAAGACTAAACAAGGAGTAACTTCTTGGAAGGCTATCTCCCAGAGCAAAGATTTTAGGGGTAGGAGAAGGGTTCTGGCAGACAAGGCAGATGAGGAAAAAAAGCCTGAAGACAGTGACAGATGCGCTGGAGCTGGCAGCTAAAGTCATAAAGCACATTTAATAGATAATCCAACCAGCTGCTTCCAGATCACAAGAGGCTGCCACATTTCCAACTCCCTGCAGAGTTTCCTAGTGGGGTGTGTACGTGTGTGTGTGTATATATATATATATATGTACATGTAGATAATCAGCAAAGTTTCTATTTTCTCCTGCCTACTTAAAGCAGTATTTCATCGTGCATCCTCCTACACTGATATTTTTACCTGCTCCTAATCAGTGTACTCTCAAACACTGAGAGACTCAGAGAAGAGCAGTTCAACTCCTTCAGTGCACAGCCCACGACACAGTGAGTAATACCCGAATGGCAGCTCTTCGCTCAGCACCTAGAACATCGTGCCTTGTAGAGCGCTGGGAAGAGCTGGTAGTCAAGGCCTGGGGGATCTCTTCTCATCCACAGGATGCTGAGCTTGAACTGAAAGCTCTTTGTCTGTCTGTCTCTGACAGCAATCATTAGCACCATAGGGAGTCAAGCAGAGAGGACTGGATCCAAAGTCGGAGCTTTAAACTACTAATGCAGTAAATAATAATACTGACAACAACCATAAAAGTTGGGTGCGTCTGTATGAGCTACAGTGACATCCTCTGTACTAGCATAACCCCTAATCACACTTTGCAGGACAGACACTACTGCCCTCAAGGCTCAAAGCATTCACATTCTCCAGGAAGCCTGCCTCCTGCACTGGGGACCTTGAACATGTGTCATCTATAAGCCTGAGATAAGAAGGATTTGATAGATACACTTTCTACAGCCACCAGGATCCTTAAATTAAAAAAAGCCAAGGGGGGAAAAAAGAAAAAAAAAAACACAACACAACAAAAACCCAAACCAAATTCACCAAGGGCTGACAGGCTGGAGATGAGTTTTGCTTACACAGTACAGAAGATTTGTACCACAAGTCAAGGAACTTGGCTATTGCTAAGGGCAATATTCAGCAACTTGCCTCAAGAACACTGAAATGATCCAATTTTGAGGAACCACTTGAAAGGGAACAAATCTCCTGTTTTTGACTTCAGGCCTGTCTTCAGGAGATCAGAATAAGAAAGCACAGGCTGAGGGGAGGGTGTTATCTTGCCTATGTCTCCCTCAAACCTAGCTAGCATTGCAAACAGTTTTGTGGCAGAGCCTGGAGTGAGATGGCCCCTAGTTGGACACTTTTCTCATCATTGTCAGTTGCATCAATCTGAGCCTCATACCACAGACCTTGAGAAAAATTCCCATTTCAGTCTGGGCACATTAAGCGGTAGATACAAAGAAATCAGCACAGGAGCAGTTTGCTTCTAAATTCTAGATTAGAGGCTGGCGAGATACTGCAAGGCTTGCCATTCACAGGTTTTCAGCACTGTTTTCCCTGAACACAGTTATGTCTTGTATCATGCCACTTTCACTGAAGGTCAGATTTTCATATATATATTTCCTCCAGAGGACAGAGGGACCGACAGCATTTTAACTTCTCTCCAAGTGAATGGCTCCAGTGGAAGGAATAGGGAAAGAAAAGGGACAGGCACGTTGCAGTTATCTTACTGGATCATAAGTCAGCTCTTTGAAGCCGAGTATTGCAGTGGTTTATTTATATTATGATAGCACAGAAATTCCAACTGTGATCAGGTTCTCATTATTGCAGGCATTACTTTTCTAAAGAGCAAGTGATGTCCCCTACCCCAAACCATGCAGCCCTGTTCATACTCATGTCCCTGCAACTTAATGTCTGTCACGCATCGTACCTTCCCTCCCATCAGCTCTCACTAATCCCACTTATTACACCTACAGTCACAGTGCTCCTACCCCCAATCCAAGCTCTAACACGTGGAAAAAGGAAGCATTTCCATATTTCCAGAGGCAGTGGAAGTGTTAGCATAAGCAACCTGCTAACATTTGAAGTCCAAATAAACTCAAATCTCACAGCTGATCATTAATGTCTTAAGCTTTCTTTTCTCCTTTCTTCATTATCCCAACTGCTACACAAATAGGCAAAACCCCCTTTGTCTCTCCTCATCCATTGTGCAGCTTTGCTCTGAAAGCACATGTTAAATTCTTTCCTGATTTTCAAGATCAGATAGATCTTCCCTTGAAATAGTCCTTAATTCACCTGATTTTGCAAGCCATTGCCTCTCTTGCAGCAACATTTAAAAAAAAAATTCCACTAAGGTCAAAAGTAGCAAGGGCCAAGCTGCTATTGATGTGACAGTAATAGAGAAGCAGCTGCACTGTCCCAAACCCAGCCACACCAAAAATCTTTACAGACAGCTCCAGTAACTTAAGAACTGTTGCCAGCAAGAACCAGGTAAGCGATGGGCCGTGAGTACCACATTTGAGAAGCATGGCATCTTGGTCTGCATGAGTGCTCTGAGCAAATCTCAGCTTCCTGTCAACACGTACTATTTAAACCTCTGACATTTTAAAAGTCAACCCTATGGATTGATTGTAGGCAGTTCAATATAAACATTCAGCACATGATACTTGATATTTAAACTTCCTAGCTCAGATTATAAATGTTGACAGATTTATCTGTGACTAGAGATGATTGGAAAGTATCTGTGCTCCCATTTAAAGTTTCAACATTTTCCCCATTTTTGTAAACATTTATCATACAATTTTAAAAATTGCTCAAAATACTTAAAACATTTTTCCAGCACTGAATTGCTAAAAATCAAAGCACTTTCCTAAAAAAAATTCATAGAGTACTCCATCATAAAGTCCTTTGATTAAAACTGAAACTTTTCAAGAAATTTTCAGTTTTCTTGGAGAACCGATTACACTGAAAAACACATCAATAATAATTTTGTAATCACTCTCCTGTCCCACGAGTCCTACACAGACTCATGGTATTGATTTCATTCTCATTTTAAAACTAGAACTACATATGGTTGAAATCTTCAAGTAAAAATTCTTACTTAACATTTACCATAAAACAAACAGCAATGTGAAATATTAAAAGTAAATTTTTAGTAGGACTAATATTTTTCAATTATGCCACCTAAGCATGAAAAAAAATACTATTTTGAAAGCAAAGTCACTTTAGATAAGGATAAGGATTTCAACAGCTATTCATTGTGCCTTCCTCCTTTTTTCTTTCTTCTTCCAGCTGCAAAAGAACACAAGCAATTTTGGGGAAAACACTTTGGCACAGATTTTTAATATGCGATTTCCTCACAAACTATGCATACTCCTTACTGCAGTTTAGTTTACAATAAATGTCAACAGCAGCAGTCCATGGAATACTTCCAGGCTCAACCCAGACAAATTAATTCTGCTTTACTTTGCCCAAATCCAGTTTGCATTTCTCAGTCAGCTCACAAATAAACACTAGACTTCCCCCAAGGAAGCTCAAGCTCTCTCAGCACTCTCTTGCCGAAACCAAAACAGAGAGACCATAGGCTGCATACTTCAAGCTCTCTACCGATTGCGCTCAACTAGTATTTAAGTGATAAGAGGATAACACCACTCAAAGAAGATGCCTGTGCTGGCTGTTGACAGCAAACTTCTCAAGTATGTTGAACTTCAGAGAAGGAAGAGCAAGTACCATACTGACTTGATTCCAGCCAGCTCCCAAGCCAGTTTGGATGTCTCCTCCCTGCTCCCATCACTTTATTGCAATTGTGGTAGACAAAGATACAAGGGACAGAGAGCACACATGGAGGCTGACAAATTCTGCCTAGGACCAGTCCTCAATTCCTTCAGAGACTCAGCCAGTGGAAGATAAAGCCAGGTTTCCTTGGTGTTTTCTCTCTAAGGAGCACTATAAGCAAAGACCCCAAAGGTTAATAAAAGATTGGATTTCACTGAACAGATTTTCTGCAGTGCCATGGCAAGGATGAGTTTCAATTGTGTCTGTTTCCATTAATTCTCACTCTCTCCCTTTGTTCAGGATACTTAGGAAGAGAGAGAAATCAACCTCCCAACTACCAGGCAATGTCACTTCCACGCTCTTCTACCACGAGCAATATAGCAGTGCCCAGCAGTCCCTCTGCACCACAGACTGCTTTCAAATGCACTAATACAAACAAGGGTAACTGCATCTACATCCGTAGGGTCACTGCAGAAAAAAATTGATGACCAAGACTGCAGAGAATGGTGCCCAGCACACTGAGGCCAGAAAATGGTTCAAATGTGTCTGAGAGGTCAATGGCTTATGGAAGACCTAACAGAGGGAAAAACACATCTTGATCAAGAATACAAATCATGGATTTGGGCCCTTGGTACTCGGGCTCTTGAAGACACACGGAGAGAAACCTTCTGGAATACTTCCATTCTGAAACATCTTTCTCTCACAAGAGTCCCACTTTTCTCTCTCTGCTAAGCCTGATGTTTCCACTACAAGTAGATGCATCTTCTCCATATCTGAGCAAGCTCCTGTTCCATGACCAAGCTAATATCCATTCTCATCTAGAACAGAAATAGCCTTGAATTCACAAGCCTTCCCTGGAGACTGTGTCCTTGAATTGGAAAAATCCTCCAGAAAACACCACAGGCTATAGACATTTTTAAGTGTCACAGTTTGAAAATGTTCACCTTCCCTCTGCTGTCCAGAGCTACCTGCAGTACATGAGTGAACAAGTCATCCTGGTTGCATTGTGTTCCTCATCAGCTCACAAACAATGGAAAGCCCAGACTGGTGCCATTCAGACTCCTGCTTGACTGTGCCTTTTACTGAAGTCTTCCAAAAGTTCCTCTTTAAAGAGAAACTGCAATCCCACAGATCACAGCAAGCACAGAGCAAACCTCTCCGGTACAAAAGGTAAAAGAAAGGTAATTAAATGGTCCAAGAATGAACTGCTCCATCCTTCAGGGACAAAATATGAATGCAGTTGCCTGGGCAGCTGCAACTGTCTTTAATGCAAAACTTATTTTCCAGACTTAGCCACTAGATTACTGCTTCTTCCTCCTCTGTGGAGGAACAGGGTGAAACTTGTCAGCAGGATTTTAGAACCAAGACTGGACTAATGCCTTTTTTTCCAGCAGATTACCTACAAATAAAAGGTTGTCTGAAAAAGAACATGGAGACTAATGTCCCTCTCAACTAGGTAAAGGTGGTGTATTAATTCCTTTTAGCATTATTACCACTTAATACACTTTTATGACAGTTTAATGCTAGATGATATTTTAAGACTGGTTCTTCAGTTTGCATAAACATAGCTCTGCTGAAAGGCTCCAGTGTGTTCCCTAGAAGCCAAAGAGGAGGAGCGGCATTATCAAATATGAGATGAAAGAAAATAGCTAAAAAAGGAAAAATTTTAACAATCTTAAAGGGATTCATATGTAACCCTGAACTTATTTTGCCCTTGCTCCCACTGGTTTTGCCTGATCCTCCCCAGAATTACTCTCTTGACTTCACTAGCCCCAAGAGCTGCACACAAAGTCCAACCTAATCCCATGGTGGGGCCTGCATAAAGTGATGCAATTTCCCATCTTCAGATGAATTCCAGAGCTCCCTCTCCCATCAGCTCTCTGCAATCCATACCCTTTGGCTCCTGAACAAAGATTCACACGTTAGGTTCCTAAAGTTCAGAAAGTTGGTCATCCATCCAGGTGACTTTGGACATGTCCAAGTTTTTTTATTGCAACCTGTTGGATCACCTTAAAGATTCCTGCTCTAAGACACGCAGCTAGGAGTTTATCCTCAACATCCATACTCCATGAAGCCCAGAATGTTAATAGCACTTTTCCTTCTTCCTACTTGAATCTCCTTCTCAAAGAGTTTCTAATTTATTATCAAATTTATTATCAAATAGAGTCTATGTGTACATCTGTGGTGGGTTACCCTTGGTTGGCCACCAGCTGCCCACTAAGTTGCTCCATCACTCCCCTCCTTTGCAGGACAGAGGGAAGAAAATAACAAGAAAAAAACCTTGTGAGCCAAGATGAAGGCAGTTTAATTAGGAAAAGCAAAGGCCACACAGGGAAACAAAGGAAAACAAAAAAAATATTCTCTACTTCTCATTAGCAGGTGATGACCAGCCACCTCCTCAGAAGCACGGCCTCAGTATGCACAGCAGATGCTCAGGAAGACAAACGTCTTAATAACAAATACTCCCTCTTCCTTCTCCTTTCTCATATCTTTTATTGCTGAGCACAACATCATGTGGTATAGAATATCTCTTTGGTCAGTTTGGGTCAGCTGTTCTGGCTATGTCTTCTCCCAACCTCTTGCCCACCTCCAGCCATCAACACCCTTCTACCTACATATACAAAGCACAGCACCATGAGGGCTGCTACAGGGAAAGTTAACTCCATCCCCAGCAAGCCCAATACAACTTCTCCAGGTGCAGACTCATGAATCAGATCTTTCAAAGTGCCTCAGGATACATCCAAATGTCCAGAAAGATTTCCTTTGGCTAGACAGCTTCAGTTGGAAAATTAAATAAAATAGGAAAGATGCTGGAAAGAGGAGGAATACACACCGGCTGCCAGTAATTAACAAGTATGCCTTGCAAGCTTCTCCCAGTTGCTTGGCAACCCAGAAAGTCACACCAGAGAGCAAGGGGTAATTGGACAAATGGTTTAACTGGAGACTTCCAGAGCAGTAGTTTTAGGTGGATAAGGGAAATCTTTGGTGCATTCCCACATCTTCCCCATTCCACGCAGGTATTGCAGACTCCAAATAAAGTCCAGGGAGACTTCAGACAACTTCTACTGCGTTCAAAAAGGAATAGTGGAAAAACAATTGCCAAAAGGAAGAGACATTTACCTTTGCATCACTTTTTGCTCTTCATTTGCTATGCCCATATTAGAAAATAAAGCAGGACAGGGCCCATTTGCTGGTCCAGAGATCACTTGGCACATCAGGGTCTGCCTCCATCTGGCTAAACTTTCTTCCTCCACAAGATCCCAAAAGGAAACATCCTTGGACTACCCTGTCCCCTAAATCAGGCCTGAGTTTGTCTGAAAGTGTTCATTGGTATGGGACACAGCCGTGCTGGGGGAACACCAACAGCAAAACCATCACACTCCCACACTAGACCAAGCTTGGGCCAATCAACACCCAGGAGCTCCCTGGGCACCACGAGGAATGAAATAGGTAACTAGCATCCCTCCTGGGCTGGGCACTGGGGCACAACAGGCAGAATTTGCCATCACTCACAGGGCCACAGACACAAATTGAACACAGCAGAGTCACCAGCTAGAAGCCAAACCTTTGACAGATTAGCATCTGTACTAGTGAAAGAAAACCTGGTACACAGAAATTAGAAGTGCTCTGCCCAGCTTGCTTTGACAATAACCACCAAGGGAAGGATGAAGTGGACAAATAAGCTAGTCTGCAGTAGAAAAGGTATCAGTAAGACAAGGGTATTTTGCTAAAGCAGCATCAGTCTCAGTCAGCCCTCTGCCTAGACTTTCCTGCACACCTTTTCCTTTAACTGCAATCTTTCCCCTATAAGGAATCTGTTCTTGCAAAAAGACCTGGCTCTGGCATAATGAAGTAATTTTCGATACTTTCCTAAGGGTGCTTTGATAGTGAGAAGCGAATGGAGTTAAACAGCGGCAACACCTGACTGTCCTTCCTGCTTTCATTTTGTACCTTTAAAAAAAATAAAAGTTTGAAAAGCTATTTAAAAAAAAGTAAAACAATGCCCACAGATCACTCTTCAGATAAAAACAATTTTGAAATTTGACACTTATGTAGTTCTGTAGGCACAGTGGATATTAATAATTCAACAAAATATTATAGTCATTACTATATTTTTCAATATCACAACAGTGCATTTTAGCAGAACTCCATTCCAAATCTCATTGCAACAGCCATTAATAAATAAAATGCAATTCACTATATTAAATGTGTTGTTTAAGGGCTAAATATTTCATCAGAACTAATTAATTTTAAATAATCAGACTAGAACTCTCCCACCAGCACCAGGACAAATCTCCACCTCCATACACTTTCCACATTTAGAAATGAAATTATGTTTCAAAAAGCAAATCATAAATCGAATCCGACTGGAACATCTATGCAGCGGCTCTTAGACTACAACCCCCTGCAGACTGATGAGATCAGAACCAAACAAGTCACAAGCCTCACAACTTTGTTATGCTGTTCTGCAACCCAGGCAAATTAAGATTGGAGAAATACAACAGAATGGTTTGCATTTATTGCCTGCCTTGAACAGTGGTCAATGGCCAATTCTCTGCAGGAAGAAGAAAGAAAAAGCACCTTAGTCCAAACCCCAGCTGCCAATAAGTATAGATAACAGTGCTCATCCAGTGCTTTTCATCAGTCAGTCTCAAAGGGCTTTGCAAAGGAGGTCAGCTTCCTCTCACGAGGAAACCAAGGCACAGAGGGAAACAACTTGTCAATGGTTAATGTAAAGGCTAAAGGATGAGCTCATTTCTCCATTGTGCACAAGTGATGTGCAAGTGAGCTCTACCCCATTGCCCCCAAAGGCACTCACTAATCTATTTCAGTTGCAACTTAAGTTTGAGAAAAGAAAAAAAAAACAGCCCTTTAAGCAAAATGAAAGCATTTGCCAAAATATTTTCTTGCATCTCAGAAATGGGACCAAGTGATCTAGATAAGAACTGCAACTCCCCCTCCACTCTCAAACACACCAACCACACAACCTACCCAGCCATAAACTGGTGAGTTTCTAACCAGGACAAAGAAAAGAAAGTCTGATTTTTAGTTTTAGCAAAAAATGCTACCAAAACCATAAAACAAAACACAAAAAAAAACCCCACACATATTTCTCAGTTTGAATTTTTCCATTTAAAAACTTCCATTAAAAAAAAAAAACAAAACAACAACAACAAAAACAACAACAAAAAAAACCAACCACACCACAAAACACCACTCTCTAAAGTTACTGTTACTTTCTGGCCACCTCCAGAACAGCATGTAAGCATGTTCCCTACTGATTGATACACTGACTTCAGCAAGGTAATTCCTGTAATAAAAACAAAGCAACACGATCTCACTAGCGGTGCGTGCATCAGACACTATAATCTATTTTTATCTATGGAGCTCACTGCTTTCCTCCAACAAGAACACATAAACACTGCAACGTTTTTTGCAACAACTTTATACCAAGATACAGCATAGCACAGAAACTCAGAGAGGGTAGTATCTCCAAGAGTTACTTTTTATGGTAAAATGGCAACTTAATAAGGTCAACATATTGTATGTCTCCTAAATAGCACTTAATTTGCTTTCATAATTATATAATTATAAATGTTTCAGTTTAACCTTTTAAAATAAAAATCTCAGCTTTTTCTATTAAAAAAATAATTTGAACAATTCCTTAAAAATTAGGGAGATGTAGTTTTTTATTTGGTGATTTGTTTGTTTGTTTTATTTTTTAACTAGAATGAGAGTCTATGCTTGGTCTGAGCCAGAATCTGGGGACACCTGTCAGGGCGGAGATGGGGGTTAGGGACTAAACTCAAATTATTTGCCTCCTGTCAACCACCCCACACACACTTGAAAACGCAAAGCTGAGCAGCAAGTTATTTGCAGAACTCTGCGCAGTATATATGCTTGATTCTAGATAGATGCTAGATAGGCCAGATACAAATCAATGCCAGATACAGTTGTGCTACTGAGCAATGTCAGATATGTGACATTGGGAATAGATGGACTTCTGGTCTCATCCAGCACATCTGATCTTATGTTCCTGGGCACATGTCCAAAACCCATTAAACTCTATAAAAATGCAAAGAATTCACTGGCTTCAAGTCAGATCTTGTATGACAACAGACAGGAACAGCTAGAGATATTTAACCTGTCAAGGAGAAGAGTTAATGGAAAATTGCTCCAATGAATACATCACCTTTACTGCACTGCCTATTTGTACTTTAAGTCATTCAGCCTCAGGAGCTAAGGAGCCTTAACTTCTGAGCCAAAGTCCAGATGATTTCTCTAGGCTTTCATCAAGACCCTATAAAGCACTGGCTGCACTCCTCAGATGAGCCAGCAGGACTTGAGCTAGTGGGAACCTAAACCCAGGACCAGTGAAGGACTAAAGCAGAACAGCTAGAGATGGTCAATGCCAACATGGGAACTTGGAAAATTACCTCTGAGCTCGGGCAATGAGCAAAGCAGCAAGAGGAACATGCCACACCACAAGCCAGGATGGTCTCCACCAAGTCAGTAAAGAAGCCTCATTTTTGTTTGACATGCTGTTTGAACACTTCTTGGTGGAACTTCACAATTGAAGCCCTCATTATCATTGAAAGCTACTTGTATACAACTGTATTCCTGGATTGCTCAACGCCTTCAAGAGACAACCCTCTGCTTCACCATGCAGCTCAATGGCTTGTGTGGTAATTTATCACAGCATTAATGCTTTTCTGGTGGCTGTCTGTTACAAAACACAGGTTGTAGCACAGCCATGCAGATGGAAGGGGCTTTCAGATTCCATCCTGTCCAAGCCTGCCAGCAGCCAGAGAAGGGGAAGGCACGTGAGTCTAATTCTCATGTTACTGATGTTCCACCAGTGCATCACCATCAACTTTGAAGGTATTATTGTCGCCCTACTTCAGCATCAGCAAGATGAAAAATAAGCCCTTGAAATAAAACATGCTGCTCTAACAGAAGCTATTGTTTCACCAAGGTAGGGTCCTTATCAAGACAAGTGATTTTTACAATACCAAGGATTTAAACCAAGCAGAGCAGTTTCACTACAGAGACAGCAAAAGAGAGATAAAAGGATTCCAGTGACAAGTTACTCCAATCAGAAGTGTGAGGATCCAGAACAGCATTTCCAGCCTGGCAAAGGGATCACTCACAGCACTTGGGCTGTCTGGCCAAGTCTGTGTACTATTTATCTACCCAGCCAAAAAAAAAAAAAAAAAAATTTCCTCATAGCAACTGTTTCTCCAGCAAGCCCAGAGGAGTCTGCAATCCCAGCTCAGGCCTACAGCATAGCACCATTTTTTCAAGTCTGTTTTGCTAGATTACTACAAACTGTTCCTTCCCTCCAACTTCCACTCAGGAAGGTGGTTGTGACCCATCAAAACAACAGCCCCTCATAAGCAGTGAAGTGATTTAGCAAAGCAGCGAACTGAGAGCACACAGTTGCCTGGAAGACTTTGAGAGATACCATGCCCACTAGGAATGGACAACCACCTTTTCCCAGACCCAGTACACTAGCATTTAGAAAATATTTTCACAGTTAGGTTTTCATTAGAAGTATTCCAAAAGAAAAGAGACTTGGCAAGTCCAACTCAGCAATTCTTACCCAAAAGTGTCCAAATCACTGGTAGCCAAAGAACATCAGTGTTTGCATTACTAATGCTAGCGCACTCCAGCAAATTTGCACATGAGCATCCAAGTTTCCCACCAATGCAAGACAGGGAGAGAGATACTTTTCCATACTATGGCAATACCTCAATCTTCCTCCCCCGAGTTGCAGACTTACACCATGTTCCCCACAATCAGGCAACTCATTTCCACTGTCCCAAGCTCAGGACAACGGAAAAGAAAACCCAAGAGGAATGAAAAAAAAAGAATAAAAAACAAGGGCACAAAACCAAGGAGATAGATAAAGACCCACACCGGTATAACTAAGGCTGCACACAGAAATATTCACATTGGGGTCCTGTTTGCACTAGTATAAATCAAGCTCTACTGGAGCAACACAAGCATAAAATCACCATAAACCAGAGTGGATTTTCAACCATGAACATCAACTGAACAGTATCCCTTAAAAAGGTCATATGTATTTACCGACATCTTTCCTCTCCTTTCAGTTAAAGGCAGGGACAGACTGTTGAACCAGTGGTCTAAAGCTTTAGCTTGCATGACAGAAATTTATGCACCCTGGCAGGTGAGAATGACCCATTCAACTCTATCGACCTAAATAAGTAGGAGAAAAGCCTCCTGACAGCATTTCTCTGCCCAGTTCTTGTCTGAGACAACTCCAAATATCATTCAGCCCTGGCATGTCTAACCTGAATTGACCATGTCCCAGACACTTGCACACTGACTCCAAATAATCACCTTCCTCCCTTCTCTCTTACTGGGGGTTAGACTCAGCCACAAAGCAGCATAGCATCAAAATACTGTCTAAGTTCCCAGTAGTTCTGTGTGCCTTGCTCAGGGGACTTTTTGTTTTTCCTGGTGCTAAATTCCTTCCATTAGGTTCATCCTCTGTCCCTGCCCTGGACAGGAGCTGCCATAGCAGAAGGATGCACATGCAAAACACATCAGTACAAGTCAAGCACAAGCCTGCCTCTGGAGGGATAGCATTTAAATAAAGAATGAACCTGAAATAGCTACCAGCTTCCCTGTAGCCAGCACTGTCTGTCAGCACAAATTCACCACAGGGGACCATCACGCAGGAGCAAAACATCTCCTGGCCCCACATTCAGAAGGGAGAAAGCAAGCAAAAACTGATCACCGTTCCACCCCAGAGACCAGCACAGGCCAGTGTCAAAAAGACAGAAACAACAGAAAAGGCCACGTCTACCCCATCACAAGTGATCATCTGTGGTCTGTAGCAACATGCTGGCAGGGAATGCCCACACTGCCTCCTCCTCAGGGAGTTCAAATACTGTATCTGCAGGCAAGTCATATATGGGGACATATATGCATATATGTCATGCTTTAAAGACAAAAGATTTGTGCAAGGTGCTGCACAAACACCTGGGGAGGGGGATTGGGAAGTCTCTCTCATTCCCAAATGTTTGCCATTAAGCACAGTTTTTCTGCTTATCTCTCAAAACCCTACAACTCCACAGGCATTTTCTGAAGAAATGCTTTTAGCTCAAGACAGAAAAGGTTGCACGAACAGACTCCCAACTAATGGCCAGTTCTTTTCCACCTTGCTACCACTCCCTCCCACCGCCTGATCAGATCTGCAGATCAGAGCAGAGCAGAACTAAACCCAGCCAGAACACATGCTTTATGAGAGCTCCAAATTCAGCTCATGAACAACCACGTTCAACCTACAGAACTTGGTGTGTGACTGAGGGCTGCCAAGATCCAGCCATGCCAGGCACAGAAAAAAACTTTCACTGTCTTGTACCAGAGGCTACGAGTCACTGCCACTGTCCAAAGGCCATAGCAAGGGAAGAAGAAGGAAGGAACCTGCTATCTCATATAAAGGGATCAGAGCATGGGAGCTACAGCAGGAGGGTGTAGAGGGAATGGAGGAAAAGTAGGCAGAATCAGACTATGGCCCCAGATCATGTGTGGTTACACGCTACTTAGATTTTTATCTAGTTAAATAGTTGTATACCTAGTTCTATAGTTATCCGGTCACATATACTTACACACATGTAAACATTCTACATTTCTAAACCATCCTTTAATAAATACACTGTGATTGAAATGGGATTTTGAAAGATGTAAAAAGCCTAGAAAGCTCCATTCTGTCCCCTCCCATCCTCCTCTCAGGTGCCCACATGCAGCTCATTTTGATAAACACAGGTATAGCAAGTTCTGTACCAATAAACCTGTAAGCTACCAAGGGCAATAAATGTTACAGACAACTCTCATAGGTAAGAAAGCACAGCATTTAAATAAAGAATGAACCTGAAACACCTACCAGCTTCACAACAAAAAGTTGTTCCCTATAAGCTGTGAAACTGAAACAACAGCACTGCATGCTTACATACACCTATCGATCCATTCCTGTGTCCTCACATGTTCCGTGGATCTCGTCCTTGACTCCACTAGAATGAGAACACAAAGAAAACTCTGCAGCTTATTCAGGCTCCAGTCTGAGAACAGCCTCCACTAGTCTATGACTTCCATGACTGTGAACCTTTGTCTTTGTTTGAGGAAGAAGATGAGAATCTCCTATTTTACAGAAGACGTAGCATTCTCAGATGATCCGATATTTTATTTTACCATCTACCATTTGATCTCATTCTTCAGTGCTGGAGTCAGACCTGTCTCTTTCCCCTTTCTGTGAATTTTCCCTAAGACACCTTCTCCTCTATCCAGTTTATTGTCTGTTTCCAGTAGCACTACAGGAAGCACAAATAAAAAAAAAAAAAAAATAAAAACAATGCAGAAAGCTAAGAGCCAAAAGAACAAAATATCAGTGCAACTCAGAAAGGCAGGCTTTGTTACTTGTAGTATGTGAGGCAGGAACAAGTAATGAAGATAATCATAGATTAATTAAAAGCAAGAGAGGGTAGAATTGAGCCTGCAACAAAGAGATGCAGTACAAGCAAACCAAGAATGCTACACTGCCAACGACATTGCCTTTTGATTAAAGGAACAGAGTTCCCAGGCAGGCTGGCAAAAAACAATGGTGAACAATACTAATTAAGTAAATTAAGGCCTCCTCAGTGCTGATGCTGTAGCTGTGTTTTAGGTCGCCTTCAGAAAGAAATAAAATTTCAGCTTTGGACAAAACAGACCATACTGTCTGTGAGTTAGCGTGGGAGGGATAACTTCAGAATCTGTTAACCAATTTGAACTGAATTCAACAGAGGGAAAAGGGTCACAGAGTTCCTTTAAGTCCAGCTGAGTGAAGAAGCAGGTCCCAAAACAATATCTGGCCTGAACCACAAGCCATCCAGTGTCCGTTCTCATAGCTGGCAGTGCTCTGTCTGATCAATGTATCGACCACGGCCAGTCCTCCAGCACCCCTATAATGCTCAGCCAAGTACACCATGTGCCACTATTTACTCCTCCAAATGGGCAGCAGAATGAGGGATCATGACAGAGAAGAAAGAAAACAGTGAGAGACAAAAGAGTCCTGGAAGGGCAAGCAGTTAAGCGACAAGTGATGGCTAACTCCTGTTGCTTAACTAAGTGACAAGGCATTTTACACATTTTCTGATCCTTGGGAGAGCAGACAGCTCTCTCAGGTCAGATAACTAAGTGTTCACTGTGGCTGCTGGGGCAGAGCCTCAGAGACACTGAGCAGAAATCATAAACCAGTGGGGTACCCTAGCCAAATCTTTCTCTGCCATATTCCATATCTCACACTTGTCTGAAAGCCCTTCTGTTTAAGGCTCAGCAACCCAGAAAGTCTGGCCCATGACAGCCGAACCACCTCTATTATATCTCTGTAACACCTGATAAGGACACTGTGACTACACAGGGCTTTCTCCTGTTATTGATCCAATAGTTGCCAAAGCACGCTTGGATAAAGATTCTCTCTCTTCTACAATAACTTTTCTCTCAAGTAGCATGGCTATCATATGGGTTTGCAATCTCACTGCCTCATAGGCAAGCCTTTTTTCAGGGCAGACGGCAAATGCAGTTTTCAGAGACCTCCTGCCTGATAGGCAGGTCTGCCTGCCTGCCTCCCCCATGACGCACTGTGAACAAGGCTTCCCAGGCACAAGGTCACCATGCCCCTTTACATGCAGGCTCACCAGTCTGGTGTCTTGCACCAGGCTTTCAATACCCAAACAGAAGCAAAATCCTGTCCCACTGCAAACACATAGTTCATGCCAGTCAGTCTGTCCGGGAGCGCAGGGTCCCAGCCCCGGATACCCTCCTGCACTCCCATCCCCGCTGCCACTATAGATCCAAGTGCTGCCAACATTTTGCTGACTGGGAACAAAGCTAGAAAGATATTGTGGGTGGCAGAACAAGGACGTGACCCTTCACATACAGCCCCAGCCCTTCACCTTGCAGAAGACTGACATGGAGAGACCCAGCCCAGGCCCTGTCCAAGAGGTCAGGAGGAAGATTTAATTGCCCTGGCTCATTCAGGAGTCCTTCAGCTGCACCTGCTATGGGGCAGGGACTTTCCCCCAGGGCTGTGAAGTGTAATACAGAGGGTAAGGAAGCCACCTTCACTATTCCAAAAGCTAACAAGACCCTTGAACTTTGCATCTTACTGCATTATCCCATGACAAGATTGCACAAGCATGCACACAGACCAACATGTGCCCTGCTATATCATCCTAAATTATTCCAACCCATTATAAACAAGCCACATAATTCAGAGCCAGCTCCCCTTAGCACACAGATGTGACCCCTCTCCTGTCCCTGAATTTTCAACGGAAGCCCAAATTCATGGTTCCCACAGCCTCGTCATGTCAATTCTCATCCAGCTCAAAAGGAGCTGCGACTTGAAATAACTCAATCTGGGAAACCATGCTGGTAAAGGGATTAGAACAGGCAAAGGTGCTCTTAAATCACTTTCAGCCAGAATTTCATATTGCTTGAACTTGACCAGTCTGGTAATGATTTTAGCTGAGCACTTTACACTTTTCTATTATTAATTAGAGTCCTATTCTTCCCCCTCTTAGCTCCTCTTCTCACCTGTTTTTCCTTTCTTTCATTCAATCTCTTCTGAAAAGAAAATACACCCAGCATCTCAAAAGTGTGTGGCAGAGCGGTTAAGTAATCTGGACACCCATAAATCCATGGGTCCTGATGGGATGCACACGCGGGTGCTGAGGGAGATGGCGGAAGTCATTGCTAGACCACTCTCCATCATCTTTGGCAAGTTGTGGGAAACAGGGGAGGTGCCTGAGGACTGGAGAAAAGCAAATGTCACACCAGTCTTCAAAAAGGGCAAGAAGGACCTGGGTAACTATAGATCGGTCAGCCTCACCTCCATCCCTGGAAAGGTGACGGAACAACTTATTCTTGATGCTGTCTCTAGGCGTATCAGGGATAAGAAGGTCATTAGAGGCAGTCAACATGGTTTCACCAAGGGGAAGTCATGCTTGACCAACCTGATAGCCTTTTATGAGGACATTACCAGGTGGATAGATGATGGTAAAGCAGTAGATGTGGTCTATCTCAATTTCAGTAAAGCATTTGTGGGTGAGAATTAAGGGACAGGCTGGCATGGGTGATACTGTCGTGGGTGTCTATTACAGGCCACCGGATCAGGATGAGGAAGCCGACGAGGCCTTCTACAGGCAGCTGGTAGCAGCCTCGCAATCACAGGCCCTGGTTATTGTGGGTGATTTTAACTACCCTGATATTTGCTGGAAGGCCTACTCAGCCAGCCATCCGCAGCCCAGGAGGTTTCTCCAGTGCATTG
>WKFP01014367.1:2281250-2297470 GCA_011057875.1 Pterocles orientalis | reverse complement strand
GGCTCAACGGCTTCTCCCGCCTACCGCGGGTCTGCCAGCCCGGCGGGGAGAGGGGGGAGAGAGGGACAGAGAGAGGATGGGTGATGGCTACGCCCACGCAGGGAGCGCAGCGGGGTTTCTTCTCTAAATGATGCCCCATGATCAGCCCCTTCCTGCTGGAAAGCGCCTGCTGGGGCTGGGGGGGAACGAGCGGCAACGTGGAGGAGGCAAGAGGGGACCGCAAACGCCGCTGGCTGTTGGAAATGGTGGGTGCTGTCGCTAAACGGTTGTCCTGCAGGAGTGAAAAGAGGGGTATCAGCCTGTTTGCAGAGAAAAGGTCCAGGGAGGCGGCTGAGTGAGCAAATCCCAACGCAGAGGGAAAGTGGGAGGTGGGGGCAGGGGAAGCAAATCACCGCCCCCAACCCAACGGATGTTATTTCTGGCTGAGAATCGGCTCCTTCTCAAACTACGCTGCAGAAATGTTTAGGAAATGACATTTCGTTTGTGTGGGAGCCGTGACGTGGGCTCAGGCAGAGCTGATCCATCAAATGGTGGGCGAGGGGATGGCACAAGTTACACACACCTGTAGCAGGCACACAGAGCCGGGCCAGCTTTGGGACTGCACCCTCCTGCTGTTTGCAAAGGAACGCGCAGGACCTCAACTGTCTCCCTAGATCGACTGCAGCAAGAACAGTGTCCCCAGCTATGTGGCATCAGCGGCACGTGTGTCACCCCTGGGTCTTGCCATTGCTATGCACTGTGAAGGGATGCGCTGCCCACCAAATGTCATCCTCCTACAATAAGGCTGCAGCTGTGACACGCGGAACTTGTCCTTACATTATGATTAAAGTTTCTCCAGTCCCTCTGGACCCAGCAGCACTGCTCCTGAAGCTCTCTGCATGTCCAGAATCCCTGTCACCATGAAGTAAAAGCTACTGTGGGGCTAGTAATTGTCACTGCTTAGCCATTGTGCAGTCCACCCAGTCTCATTTATCTACTCAGCCATGCTGTTTAGACCTAGTCATCCTTGTTCACGCCTGGATCAGCCACTCATTTGTGCAACTTCATGACCAAAGCCTACCCATACCAAGACAGGACTTGTGCATGCATCTCCTTTCCCAAATCCTGTCAGCACAAGGTATTGATTTGTGTCTACCACATTGCTTTTTATCACAAGAACCCAGCTGTGCTGGGCATGGCACAGAATGTGATGCTTCATGCACAGGTGTGTTCACCAACACTTTATTTAGGGGAGTACTTTCACCACCCCAATAGCAGGTCTCTCCTACCCTACAGACTGAAGAGCTGTTACCTGAAACAAAAATCACCCTCTGTGAATACCATCCACACCTGCCACACACAGGGACAATCCCAGGCATGCAGTTTGTAGTGTGTCAGCAAGATTATCTCAGGACCTAATTTCTCAGACAAAGGTCTGGTGTTTCTAAAGAAAATCCTAAAAACCCATCATCAGTGCCTGCTTATTACTATTCAATAATAAGATGCACAGCTGAAGTCCCACTGGTGATATGGGACTGTCTATTAAAATCTCCCTGCTCCAGAACTTCCAGCCCACAGCAGAGGCCTCAGTGCCAAAGGGAGCAGCAGCAGTGCTCTGTAATCCCTTTCCTTCACTAGAAGACAAAGGTAACATGAGCAACACCCCCATCTCCTGCACAATTCGCGAACTGCGTGCCCATCACCAACACACAGAAAAGGGGCTTTTCCAGTTTGCGGCATCCCTGTTACAGGAATATCAGGTTTGCTTCAAAACCTGGTCTCTTGCATGACACAGTGACAGTGAGGATGTCATTTGACAACACTAGATTTGGACAGTCTATATCCAAGAATAGAAATGCAGTAGTCCAACACAGTATCCATTACAGGCTGTTTTAATCCCTGGTCTAATCCATTACAATCTGCTTTAATCCCTTCCCAGCTGCAAACATCCATTCAAAGACACAGCGGTTGGTGTTATGTTCTGTTGGACCATGTTGATTTTTAATTGATGTAAGGCAACCATATGCCATAACACCAGGCAGTGCAGTAGATTTCTAAGTAAGCAAGTAAATAAATGTTCTGGAAGGCAAATTGTGGCACAAATATAAAGTAGCAGAATATGCCTATAACCAAGGGGGAGCTGGGTTCAATTAAGGAGATAAAGACAATTGGAGGACTTATGTTTGTTTGGAGGGGACAATTTGGATGGAAGAAGTCGAATTATGCTAACTTAAGAAAGAAAGAAATAGAGCCTAGCAATCATTTAATGCCAAAGCCTTCTAAAGCAGCATTGATCATTTCGGATTTTCTTTTTTTTTTTTTTTTCCCATTCTGTGACTTTAATTTGGGAAAAAAAATATGAAATCTAAGGGTTAACTCCTATCATACATACCAGTAACTTCACCATCACTACCTCCCACTGCTGGTTGTAGACCTGCCACCCAGTACCCTCATCCCTTCTGTTTTGCCCAGCTCTGCCCATCATTGCTCCATGTCCCCATCCTGCAGGACTGCACATACCTAGGCCTCCCTAGAGGCCCAGTGTGTGTCTCTGTCACTGTCACCCCAGGAAATTTTGGAGTGGGAGATGGAACCTTACTTGCTGGAACTTGAAAGAAGGGTGGGGAGGGGCAGGGAAGATATCATAAGAGGATAATTTAGAGTGGGCGAAAAACAAGTAATATCCCAGCTACACAGCACACTCCTCACAGACATACACCCTCCCCTGAAGGTCTCCCACACTACTCAAGCTCTCCCAAGGGAGGAAATCCCACATGTACTGAGAGAAAAATCAATGCTTGATTTAGTTAACTTTAACCTATTTATTATGTGTGAAACCAGTCACTGGAAAACAAAGCAGCTCTGTGATAATGCTGTCTTGTTTACTCAGGAAAGGCCTGAATCTACCTAAACAAAAATCATTAAAAGCTGAAGTGTCCCTTTAACCTCACACTAAAGATCACCTGCAGGCAGAGCCCCCACCATTTTTGCTGGTACAGTACTACCCCCATTATGAGACAGATTTTCTTCTAATGTAGCCAGTCAGGCTGTGCAGCCGCCAGTCCACCTTTGAAGCACAGCAGACCCATTGCAGGGAGCCTTTAGCATTGCCAGACTTGCTGCAAAAAAAAAAAAAAACAAAACCCACAAACTGTGCAGATGCTGCAAGAGGGAATCTAGCTCCCACACTGCATGATGTGGTGAGAGTTCAGCATCCCAGCACACAAGCTTGCAACATGCATACCACATACCAGTACACCAAGGGAAGTGTTTTTCACATCCTGCGCCATGGGACAGTGGTGGGACAATTTTAGCACAGACAATCTCGGAGCAAGGTTCTCACAAAATAGTGGGTTCCCTCACTGCATCTCAGCACCACTGTCCTCTTGCTTAGCACCACCCAGCCACAAAATGCCTCAGAGCAGAAGAAGATGCCACCAGCCACCCTGGAACTGCAGCAGGTAGATCTTGCCCTCAGGCTCAGAACTTCACCAGCGGAAGCAGGTGCAATGCCAGATTTGGTGGCCAGCCTGTCTGCATCCCTCCTTTTGTTTTTTTCTATCCAAACACCATGCTGTGGGAGACGGAAGAGTCCCCTCCAGCCAGGAATGCTCAGACAGCTCCACTATCTTCACCCACTGCTAAGGCTGCCCAAAAGGTGCACAGTGCAGGTGAAGGACTTGGCAACACACAGAGAAGGCAGAGGTGCTTTGAATGCTCTGGGGAGGTTCTACAAGTTTTAGATTGTGCTCCTAGTTAATGCTGGGTTCTGGTGGTGGTCCTAGCCAAGATAAGAAAATCTCCTTCTGCTGATAATCAGCATCGTCAGGAATGCCAAAGATCTTATAAGAATGGAATGAGTGCATGGATTTGCAGCACATACAAAGATAAATTGGGCAGCACACGAGTTCACTGTGTTGAATTCATTGTATACTGCAGGTTGCGTATATTTCTGTCTTAGACATCCCAGTCAGACATACAGCATCCCTGGTATCCCAGATTTCAAATCATCCTGGACCACAGTAAGATTCTAGATTTTCAGAAGCATTTGCCAAGTTTTTGAAAGTATGCTCCTTATTATCACTTAGAAAGCTCTAGGTCAGAACAAATAAGGGGGGACAGCAAACATCAGCCACATCCAAGTCCCCACAGGCTACTGCCAAAAGAACAGCAACAACTCACAAATCCACAAGGATGGAAAACTTCTTAATAGCCTCCAGCCAACCAGGTGCTGCACAGGAGATGTTTTAGAAAACACTCATGTAGAAATCAGAAACAAGTCAGAAAAATAACACAAATTGCCTTTTCCCACCCCGCATTGTGCCTACTAGAAGAATGAAGCTGCTGTGGTCTGTGACACAGGAATGGTTCTCTACGATTAAGAGTCTGCTCTCACCCCAGGTACGTCTTCCAGTTTGTATTCGCTTCCAGACAAAAACTTTCTCTCTTCCACTCCCCCCTTCCCCACTACAAGCTTAAGATAGACCTAGAAGGGGAAGAAGCTGGTTTTGTTTCTTCTCTACTCAAGAAAAATCCAAAGCAATGTGTGTATGTGTGTGTGCGAAGGCAGAATTTTCTTAGCAAGCTAGAGAGAAACAAGTCTGGCAGGGACCCCAGCTTTCATGGTGGGACTTCACAGGAGGATGTTCTACCTGCCACAGCTTGGTGCTGTTTCTCTCCCACAACAAACGCCACCTTTTAAGACTCTCGTGTATGGCTATTTCCTTCCCTTCTTTTAAGAACAACCCCAAACAAGAGAGAAATTTAACTAGAGCACTGAGGAAAGACTTTATACTAGTCAACATGAATGGAAGGGTATATATTTAGTGGAGAAGAACAAAACAAAAGTACAAAGAAAAATAACACAGAACTACAGCAGCAAGCAGCCGTCTGAAGGCAGGTGTTTCTTACTGAGCCAGTCCTGGCAGTCCCCCAGATCTCCCAATGCACTGATTCAGTGACAACTTACTCCTGAAAGGAGCCAGGCTGAATCAAATCTCACAGAAATGGAGTCTGAAACATTCTGAAAGGGGGAGTCTTGGGCAAATGTATGCTCCCAACACCTCTAAGACAGGAAGTAGGACAAAACTAAGTGATAGCTATTGCAGCCTTTGCTAGACTGTCTTGTCTGATGGCTTCAGCTCACAGGCTTGAGTTGTCTGAAAAAAAACAAAAAAACTACTCAACTGTAGTTTCAGACAACCACAGGAAATTAGAAAAAATAATACTGTCCTGAGAAGACAACAACATGTAACCCACACACAGTGTAACACATGGTGGATATTGGGCTAGCAAAGGACAGGCCTCACTGCTGTTTGCACTTCCATGATGCAAATGACAATTAATGACGATTACTAAGTTAATAATTATTTAAACTCTAGCAATGTCTGGAGTTCCTATCAAGCTCCAGCAAAAGGTCTGCAAATGCAGCAAAGACACAATCCCCACTCTGAAGTCTGGATTATGACTTGCAGCCAGCACACAAGCTCACTGCCTTCAGATAGGGTGAAATGAGAACAGCTAAGGAGACTGACCTTCACAAAATAAAAATGCTGCTTCGGCAAATCAGGGAGTTCATCTGGGGAGCGAGGAGGAACAACCTGCACAGGCATTTTGTGCAATGCAAAAGCATGTGGCAGGCCAATGGGTGCACAGGCGGATGGGCCCAAACCCTTTGTTCCTCTTCCCTTAGAAGAGCACCTGAAAACAGCATTTATTGCTCCAAACACAAAAGTATGTTTATTCTGTGTTCTACTATTTAACAGCTGCCTTCTTGTGCTGGTGGTTTAAATCTATTCCTCAGCTTTGTTACAGATGTCCATGTTCCAGTGCAGCACTGAGAGACCACTCTTGTCATTCTCCCTTTTCTGAATCTGTCCAACAACTGGCAATTTTAGTGGTATTCTGAAGAGCAATCTCAAAAGAGTTAAAATTCAGGGATACAAATGAAGGTGAAATTAATAAGTCTGCTACATAAAAGATCCTCATGCTCATAAAGCAATCGTCAAGGGTTGAACATTTTTCCTTGGGCTTACTCTACTCCATTACTGCAATAATGCATGGTAATATAGTTAGCATTGATTTGCCGCAAGGTACATGTACTACATTTGCAAGCTAACAGGGAAAAAAAGGAGGGAGTCTCTCTCCTTGAAAGGCTGGAATTACTCAATTATCTAAGGAAAATGACATGCAGATTTAACAGCACAGGGAAGGGCTAGGACTGACTTCCCCCATTCCCAAAGAATACAGAATAACACTTCTCTGCTACGTGATCTCCATGCAAAGCAAACACTCCTGGTTTGTTATTATTAATTACCCCAGCTCCTATCACTGGAATTCAGAGGTGTTGATACTTTGCATCATCCCCAGCTATGCTTGCTATTCATAAATCATACTGAGAGGGGTTGCCAAGAGAGGAGAGGAAATACTAAAGGAAACTCATAAACATCTCTAAATAGGAAGCTGGTGTTCAAAGAGTCTGCAGCCCCCTGCACAGAGTCAGATGTAAACCAGCATTAGTGTTGCAAAACAGCAGAAGACATATGCCATAAGTGCGCAGGCAAGACAAGGAGACAATGCATTCGGACAGAATAGGTAAAGGAAAGCAGATGGCCTAGGAGATTAACCTTGCATTTTCACATCCAGAGGTTAGATCAGATCAGATGGTCTGATAAAAGCTGAAAGCCACTATTGTGATTATTAATCTGTAAGGAGTTGATTGTAGAGATAGAGGTGATAGTTCTAGTGGTCAAACCAGCACTGATTTTCCCTTCAGGGCCCGGACCTAATAATTTAAAACCTCTTTCCCAGTTTTCCATCTGCAAAATGGAGCTGAAATTGCCTCACCACTTCGAAGGCAAAGTTCTGAACAGATTTTTGGCCATTCCATGCCTCCTACCCTTTTGTACAACTACACATTCCACAGAAAGCATTCCCTCTCCTGCCCCTCACAATAGCTGTGCTTAAACTATTGCTCCTTTTCAGGGGGGTGTCCTGAGTAAGGAATCGAGAAACGCAAGCTTGACGCACAAGGGATTTGTTTCAGCCCAGTTCCTAGACTGATGACCAGACTGATGCCACTCACTTGCCTTCTGACTGGCAACAGGACAACACTGAATCAGATCTGGGTGAAAAAGAGGTTGGAGGCACCTGGACCCCACTTTATTCCAAGATAGAACATGGTCTCCATTCCCAGCTTTTTGTTGGCTCTTTTTAAAGGTCATTGCACCGTTACAAACAGTTGAGACTTGAAAGCAAGGTTTGTTGGAAAGGAATGGTAGCTCCTCATAAATCACTCAAAGTATCTTGAGAAAAAGAGGAGGTTAAAGGCAAACAAATGCTTCCTTTGGCCACACATCGTTGCCAGTTCAGTTTCCTTATTTTGAGGAAAGGAAAGGTTCTTCCCCTCTTTCCTCCTTTCTACATTTTGTAGTTCAACCCAGAGAAATGAAAGATTTCAGGGGGTTTTGTTCTTTTTCCATTGTGCAGAGTTCATGTTTTCCCTTTCTTCACATTGCACCTCATCAATACTTCTTCAACGATGGAAGTTTGAGAGTGTGGCCAAAGAAACAATGGAAGTAACACAGAAAGAGTACAAGAAATCAGCTAAAAGTTATTAATTCCAGTATTCTATCATATACTGAATAAAAGAGGGACAAAATGGGGTTAAAATATGATGTTCAAACACCTCTGATCTGAAATTCTGAAATACTGAGATTTCTGGTCTCCGTGAAAATCAGGAGAAGTGACAAAAACAGATTCACAAAGACCTTAACAGACACAGTCTTTCCTTTAAATCTTTAAATTTTTCTTTAAAGAATTTTTGAACTGAAGGTTTTTATTAAATCAAACAGATTAGAATTAGAGGATTGCTGTGTAAATTTTGCAAATAGCAGGTTCAGCCTGACACTGTGCTTTCCACAAGTAGATTTCTCATTAATACCATAATAGCACTTTTACGTTGCAATTAACTTTCCCCAGCCCAGACTGAAAAGAATATTTTATTCCTCTCTCTAGACTTTCCCCTGTACTGCCATTATCACTGCATTACCAGTGCGGGAGATTCAGAAGTACTTCAAACTGGCATCTAAAGAGTCTTCTCTGCCTAGGTCTCTCATTGAGGTCCACCTTTATCACACAAGTAGACACAGGAGGGAGCTCACACATCCCCATTCACACAGAGGTTACATCTCTCCCTGCAGCAACCGAAGTGATTTAACATCTCTAATTCTCAGTTCGGGGTTCCTTTAGGTCTTGGATTTAGATTTCCGCACCTGTTAGAATAGAGGTCTCCCATTTTAGGTAGCAGAGCAACCGTTAAGTGCTCCCCTCCATACCAGAAATAGAAAATCTGTAGCAGTGTTGGCTGAGTTGAGACCAGAGGGATGAAATCTTTGTTCCTCAGATTTGGCAGTCACAGATAAGGCTGCACACCCACCTGTAATGTAACACTGCACTTAGTACTCCTGGCTGACCTTTCAGCTGTCTTTTATGTTTGCTACTTCCTTCTCCACACGAGACCTCACGAAGAAAGCCTTAGGAGTTTCTCTTCTTTAGCTTCTCCTGTTTTGCCTAAGCTCGATATCATGAGTGCAGCAAAAGCCATCTCATGGGGAAGAAGGAGCAGGACTTCCTTCTGTTCAGAGGTGTTTTTTTTTTTTTTTATTTGTGCAGCCACCTAGGCAAAGCTCTTGAAAGTAATGCCCACTGACCCTTTATGTTCCTTTCTACAACACGTTTTATTCCTCTTATTTTGTCTCTCTTTCCCATTGCCCTTCATAGGTATATATGGAATCATGGAATGGTTTGGGTTGGAAGGGCCTTTGAAAATCTCTGGTCAAACCCCCTGCCACGGGCAGGGACACCTTCCACTAGATCAGGTTACTCAAAGCCCTGTCCAACCTAACCTTGAACACTTCCGATGATGGGGCATCCACAGCTTCCCTGGGCAACCTGTCCCTGTGTCTCACCACCCTCACCATAACAAATTTCTTCCTTATGTTCAATATAAACCCCCTCTCTTTCAGTTTAAAACTGTTGCTCTGTGTCCTGTCACTACAAGCCTTGGTAAAAAGTCTCTCTCCATCTTTCTTATAAACCCTGTTTATATATTGAAAGGCTGCAATAAGGCCTTCCCAAAGCCACCTTTTCTCCAGGCTGAACAACTCCAATTCTCTCAGCCTGTCCTCATAGGAGAGGTATTCCAGCCATCAGATCATTTGTGTGGCCCTCCTCTGGACCTGCTGCAACAGGTCCATGTCTTTCCTGTGCTGAAAGAGCTGGATGCAGTACTGCAGGTGGGGTCTCAGAGAGCAGAGGGGGATAATCACCTCCCTCGACCTGCTGGCCATATTTCTTTTCATGCAGGCCAGCATATGATTGGATTTCTGGGATGCAGGCACACATTGCCAAATCATGTCCAGTTTTTCATCTACCAAAATAAAAATATTTGAGTCTGGTACTTTAACCCAAGTTCACTTTCCTCATTTGAAATGAAGCAGGACATGAGAATCCAAAATAAATTCTTATGGGCACCCAAAAGTAGTTCACTAAAGGGAGAATCCATGGACACGCCTTCACTGGCTGTCATAACCTGTTTCCACATCACATACCCGAGGTCAGAGTCCTAGAAGCTGCTTCCATACATTTAAATAAAGCTTTTGATCAAATCCTCTTGAAGTCAAGCAACTGTGAGCAAACATTCAGATTGTTTGCTCGTTCGTCACAATTGCGGCTAAAAAGAGCACATCATTTTATTTCAGCAGATAAAGAATGGAGTAGGCACTGACTATGTAGCCTATTCTAGCTTTTCCTTTTTTTAATATCAGCAGTGTCAGGTAAATTTTGGAGAGAAAGCTAGATCTTCAGAAGAGGTTTTGGAGGATGTGATTATTTACTGTATTTCTTTACAGTCCTCACACTATGAAACCCAGCTTAGGCACTGTCTTTGAGCACCAGAGCAATAACAGTCTGTAACAGCCACAGCACCAAGAATGAATCTGGATGTATGAGAAGATCCCAGCAGAAAGTGCATGTCCAAGAGGACGTCATTAGATGTAAGGAAGATTGCTGATTTTTAACTTCTTCCTTCTTTTCCTAATTTCTACTACTCACAGTTGACACAGAGATGTGATTATTAGCAACCCTTTTGCAAACCAGTGCTTCTGGGATGCTGCTGGTAGTTGTCCTCTTTCCAGTTAATCCCATACAGACGCCCCCAGCTGATGCATTATCTTGCAGACTTCTCATCATTTGCAATGTGAGATCTGTCTTCATTTGAGGAAAAAAAGCTTGGCTTCATTTAATTTTTCATTTCTCCATTTTTCTTACATCTACAGGCACATTTTTTTTAAGAGGCCTGTTTTTCTGCTGTTTGATGGTGTACTTTACACCCCTGGAGAGAACAGACGTTCTACATTACCATCTGAACAGACTCAGCAGGGTATCAGAGAGCGCAGATTTCTCAGGGTCTGTTCTTTTGCCTCATTCATGGCAGAACAAATACCTCCAGAATGAAAGTATGAGTTGGCAGCCCCAACTGCTCTGAATATACCCTGCCACAAGAGGACTCTACAGAACATGTGTGACACTCATTCCCTTCTTTCAGATCCCAGAGGGTTTTGCAAACTATCACTCTTGAAGGGGAATGCAATCATACATTGATTTTTTTAAATTATTTAGAGGATATAAGGTTAGAACAGGCTCAGCTAGGCAACTGAGAGAGTGTCAATGGCAAAGTGAACTAAAAAGCCCAGAATCCTTGATGCTGCTCTGCCTTCTGACACCTGCATGGTCAGGTTCTGTGCACCTTTAGTTCATCTCACCCACTGCCCTGAGCAGAGGTCTACTTATTTCTGACAGGGACTGTACTTCATCACAAATGGAATTTATATGTTCCCTTTCACAACTCTGCTGCCTCAGAAGAGAAGCCTTATTCATTCTTAGGCCTGCCAATTGGCTTTCCACATATTCTTCAGCCCTCCTCATCCTGCCTAGTGCATTGATCTATTCTTGTCAAGACTGAAGGACACAGGAGCCTGCAGGACTAGCATTAATACTGTTTTGCATAGCAACCAATTACAAGTGTGTACTTGGAGGAAGTATGGTCAGCCATTCCTTGCCAATGTCTCCCAACAGATGCAATATTAAAGCCTGGATCTTTACCACATTCTCATTAACAAAAGGATCTCATACTAGAAGTAGCCGAGGATCTTTTCTAAATATCTGAGCACCACTCTTTAAATCAACAACAATCAAGGCAACTAGGTATCTCAGAGGTCTGAATTGTGATCTTTACATCACCTTGTCACTGTAGGTACCAATGTAGGTCAGTACCCCTTGTTATGCCAATAAAGCCAGCTGTGAAAAGTGACAGAGTATGATTTCACCTTACACTTTTATCATAGTTTACAGCAGCAGCAGACGGGTACAAGTTCTAACAAGTTTCTAACATTCAGCCCACACTTCAATGCCCAAAATGCAGTTGAGCAGAAATGCAATCCACAGAAATCCTTAGGATGTAAAACTTCTGGTTAGAATCAGCTGCCCATGGGGGAATGGTCGCACAGCTTGCTCTACTTCATATCCTGACATCAATGATGCTTTGCTCGGAATTCCGCAGAAAAGTCTCGATCAGGCAGCAAGACACATTCCTCCTTCCTCCAGCAAAGCCCCCCTGGGTTTATCCTGTCTCCAGCACTCATGGAATCCACCTCATAGGCTTTGAAATATTTTCCATAAATCCACATAAAATTGTATTTATTTCAAGACCACAATGATGTACAAACTCCAACCCAAGCCTTGAGACATCACGGACTCAAACACCCAGGGCACAATATGAAAATCAAGCCATTTCACAACCACTTATTAACACTGCATGCATGGCTGTGGCACTGTAAACCTTCTCCACCACACACTTCCCTGCCACAAAACCCAACCTCCAGCCTCTTGCCTGCCCTTGTTCACAGGGAGAAACTCTGAAGTACTCTTCCAGAGACAACACATTCAGACATGCAAGCTATCTTGAATCCTACGTGTGCAAAGCCCCGACATTCTGCATTGGAGGAGGTATGTCTTTAAACACACTGGTGGTTAGAACCATAAAACCATTTATCTGGTGCTCCTTTCTTCTTCCTTCTCTTCCCGAGATATTTTTTTTTTAAACACAGCACTAGATTTTATTCCCAGATGTCATCTACATTTTCCTACTTTTTGTCTGTGGTTTGTTTCTCTAGAAAAGGAAATAAAGCTGAGTATTTTCAGCTAAAGTGCGTTTGTTCAGTGTTTTGCACTGTTTTTAGCAGGCAGGCTAAATGTTTGTTAGAAAACATATTTTCACAAAGGAGAAAAGTAATTTCCAGCTAGTTCTAGCTGTAAGAAAGGTGAGAGCTCTACATGGCTCACTGAGTCTGTAACTGTACCTGAAATTTAAAAGGTGCCAATTTAAGTTCTAATCCCAAAGCCCTTGCATGAGTGGTCCCATTAAAGGGAGAACAAATTTACTCTTTACCCTCATAGATTTATACTGGTTGTCAATATAAGCAAATGAGAATGAAAGAAACTTGGGGTGAAAGCCTCTTCTAAGTTGCACCACTTCAAATAAACTCTCCAGGAGTCAAAGAATGGGCTTTTAATTAACGTTAGCGACACACAGAATCGAGTCAGGCAGGTATGGTTTTAAGTTAACAAAGGTGGCATAATTTTATAGTCTAATATCTCTGAAAGACAAAATTTAGGACGTCTCCTTCATAATGCACTCACAGTAACTGCTAGGTGTGGATTCACCCTTCATTACTTGCCGAGGTTTAATCAAACCACTTTAAGCGACTCTGAACACTGCATTTTGTAATTATCCTTACATCTCAGTGATGCCGGTGTGTAAGCACCAAGGCAATGATTGATCGATTCTCAATATTCCATCACTTATGATATTTCCAAAGTAAACAACTCCTTCTCCATTGGGAAATAATATCTAGTCTAAATCAAATTGTGAAGTGCTAAGAGAAAGCTAGCCTTCTCCATATTAATCTTATCTATTTATGATAGATCAAGGCATTGAGTTTCCAGATCTAATGAGACCTATGTGCTCTGAAGCAACTCTTTAATTGATAAATGAGGAGATGAACAACCTGGTTTGTATAACGGAGAAAAAAAAATGTACAACAGCTTGTTTCCAACTCAAAGTGTGGAGGAATTCTTGACTCACACTTTGAGTGTCAAGAAGTGCATTGCCTGAATGGGTTTCACCACTTCTTGGGCACCTGGCTCAGAAAATCCTCTGCAGATTGTTTGCTTGAGAAAACTGAAACTGGATCATCAGTTTGTCTGGTTCTCCCATGTGCTAAAGCTTCTTAAATCCACTGTAAAATCTCCTTAGTATAGATATAAATGATACCCTAAACAATACACAGGAAGCTATTCTATGTAAAAATGAGACCTACTAAGTGACTATCTCTTGTGAAAATCTGGCTATTGGTGACAAAAGGAGATAGTAACAGGATGGCAATTGTCTCTGAATCTTAGAAAATGTATTGGTGTGGGCAGAGTAACATGCTGGTGATATTTTATTTAGATGTAATGTAAACCTAACTTCCACATAATGCAATCCTGATCTAAAGGTTGTCATGTTAGAGTGCATATTGTATCCATATCTCCAGTCAAGTTTGTTTCTTACTCATAAATAATGATATCAAGATAAGACTAGTGAATCCCAGAGGAGTAAACACAGTTATGCTTTAAATAGACTAACAAATCCACTAGAGAATAAGATCTCACTGCCCATCTACTCAGTCCATAAGAGCAAAAGTGAATTAAGCTCAGGGTCAATCTGTCTGTAGCCCTGGTACTTGTTCCAGCCAACATACACCTTGGTCCACCAAACCAGCCCACCCCTCAGTTTAGCACCATTCAGTCCAATAGATGGAAAAGAGAGCTTCTTCCCTCTGCAAGCACTCTCCCAACCTTACTACCCATTAACTAGTCTGAGCATTTCCAGATTCCCTCTTATTTCCCATTTCCTCTCATTTCAATACTGCATCACAAAATGGCAAAATCCTTTTGAGTCAACCTCGGAAAAGGGATGTTAGCCCACAATGGGGTTTTCAATAGCTCTTGGCAGTGGTCTAAATTCAATTTCTTTGAGCAACAGCAGCAGTTTTGACCAACAGCACCAAGAGCAAAATTTGGTGCTTGAGATAACCCCACTTTAACTCTGTGTTTTCCCCTGCACTGCACTTTGCCATTCTCTTTGCACTACAGATGTCATGTCTATTACAAATCATAGGCAGACAGCAATCCTACAGGATCTTTGAACCCTTTTTCTCCTGCCACCAAAATACAGAGACAGCCAAAGAGCACAAAGATGTTTATTCTCCCAGAAAGAGCAGCAGTGCTTTTTTTGACTAACGTTGGCTCAGCACATGAACTCCGATTAACTCATCATCTTAAGTCATGTTTCGAACTGCCCCCAATTCCCTCCCTCAGCCCCTCCACCAAACAACAACAAGAAACTCCCACATATTCAAGGGAAAAAGTACAATTGGAAAAATTAAAAATAAGAAGAGTTTTGTTCTCATTTTCTGAAAGGCACATGTTTCTTCAGAGGCAGAGATGACAAGGCTTTCATAAAGTTTGCTGACCTGAAAAAAAATCTTATTTCCAGAAGTGTGAAGGAAAGCTGTTCTATTAATTTGTTTGCATTTTATCCCCCATAACACTAGGAACATAACCCTTTCTGTCTCCCCAGTCAGATGACATTCCACATCACAGCTAGACTGAGGCCACTGTCATGCCCCATTAAGCATTAGTGGACTTTTCGCAGCCAATTCGAGTATTAAAAAACTCCCTAGAAAACACATTAATCAAATGGATCTGCAGTTGTGTAAAATCAAAGTTTTTAAATGTACCGTATTTAATAAGAAATGGACCGTCAAGCATCTTCAACATGCCAAATTTGCATAGCTCATTGAGTCTCCTGGATTACAAATAACACATAGAAGCATAGGCCCTTGGATATGCCTACTTCTTCCCTATTTCTGTTTCCTTAAAAAGAATTCAAGGCTAAAATCTAAATACAGAATCAACAGACAAAATTTAGTACAGAATATAACTTGACCAGGGTCATAAAGCCCACGTCAGATCAGAATACGACTGATTCACCTGTGTGACAAAACTAATATATATGTTTGCATGCCCCATAAAGTTTATGGCTCCTGTTTTAAAACAAAAGTGACAAATACTTGTGCAATTTAGAAAACGGACCACTTTTCATGATCTAGCAAATACACACATAGCATGCTGTGTTCCAGTTACAAACTAAATGGCACGTGTTCACTGGCAAATGGGATATGGAAAATTATTTGCTTTGAATGCCTTGAACAACGACAGAGAATTTCAGGTGGCACGGTACAGAAAACATCTTCAGCACGCATTAAATCCACACAGATCAACACTTGAGGCTTCACACATGAATCAGCGACAAGCACAACATCAAATACCTCTGTCCCATGCCAGAATAATAGCCTTACCCAGCCCCACAATAAACCATTTATTCATTCATAAGCCTCTAGTTGCTCTGTCTTTTCTGTTGCTGGAAGCTCCAGGAAGACCTGTCACTTCTGAATTCATGTGTGTAATATACAGGGCATGGGTTCACCTCTAATGTGACTGGCTGTGGCCAAATTAAAAATTACATTAGAAACATGAGTAAAAGACTCCAAGTTCAACACTGGAGAGAACTGCAGTGTTTTGCCAGGGTGTGCCTGTCTTTCCTCCTTTTACCCTCCTGTGTCATTGGAACAGCTCTAGATAAGAGGCAGCAGGGACAGACTCTGATTGCTGTAGTATGGGGAGTGTAAAAGAGAGCAGCTTTAGGCCAATGGCACAAAAAGGCATCAGGGCCAGCACCTGTTCCTGGAAGGGCAAGAGCTACTAGAATGCTGTTCCTTGATTCATTTCTGACTTGCATTGCTCTAACTCCATGAGCTGCAAGAGAATTGTCTCCAAAAAAACAGCTTCACTAAAATGAAGACAGTTACTCAAAATTTACACCAGGACCTGAATCTATCAAGGCACAAATAGTGTGTGTGGAGGTAAGAAGAACATAAGTAATTACCTGAAAGGCAAACAAGGAAAAATAAGGGCTTAACTAGGTGAATAGTCAAGAGAAAACAACAACAAGTTGCATTCATACTGTCCTGCTTTCCTGCAAATAAAAAAAAAAAAAAAAAAAAACAAAAAAAAAA
>WKFP01014367.1:2246376-2281230 GCA_011057875.1 Pterocles orientalis | reverse complement strand
GGGGGGGGGCGGGAGGGGGGGAATGCCATTCATCATATTTACCCCTCATCCAGCACCAGCTTCACAGATCATCTTCCTGTAGCCTGGTTAACAAAGTTGATGAAACAAATAGGTTATTTATCCTGTAGCTTGTGTTTCAAACACTAAAAGGTGTGCCCACCAGCAAGGGAACTGGTTTAGCAAATACAAACCCTTGCAAACAGGAAAAACATTCACAGAGGCTTCTAGGTGAAAAAGAAAAACAGTACAGCTTCAAAAATCCGTGCAGGGTCAGGATCGCCCGGAGACAAAAGGAAGGTGCTGGAATGATTGCACTGTCCTTTCTTGTCTTCATTTGAACTGAGTACAGGAAGGGCCTGAGGCAGAGTTACCAGACAGGAACTCACACTGGCCAGCATGAACCGAGGAGAGATCCTGCAGAGGTGGACAGCTTGTGCAGAGATGTGGGGACCTCAACACAGCAGCAGTTCAGTGCAGCCCTTAGGTGTGAGGAAGAGAGATTGCTCACTGGACTGATGAATATGGGCACATACAGAAGATAATTTGGGTGTCCTATCTGGTTCCACATCTCCTTGCATTGACATCACGGGAGTATGGAGTCTGCCAAATGAGATGAAGCCACCAGGACTTCTACTCACTATTTTACCCCTAAATAAAGACCAGTATCAGCTGCATCATAAGGAAATACATTCCCTCCGCCATAAAAGCTCCAAGTAGGTTGTGCATCGCTCTTAAGTGGAAAAATTGTCATGGAGGTGAGAATCAAACAATACACGATGTCAACGATGAAATATTCAGCTTTGCATTATAACATACATGAAGGGTGACGGTATGCATTTCTTCAAAGCCCACCCTTTCCCAGGTTCTGAAAGCAAAGTCACAGACTTCTCTCCCTACCAGTTTTCCCAGAAATAGCAAATCTCAGGGGGGGGCAAAAAAAACAACCCAAAACCCAAAAACCCCAAAGATATCAAGAGGGCAACACAAGTGCAAACCCAGGAAAGCCTCAGTCTTTTCCCTAGACTGTGTTTTTCACCCATTTTTTCCTTACAGCACAGTACAAATTGCAGACCTAAAGAAACTGCTGATTTCAAACATAAAAGCCCGGAGTAACAAGGCTATGGTCTGAAGGATCACTGCTTTGCCTTTCTCATACTCAGACAATCCTTGCTCTGTTCTGCACAGAAAAGGAAACTGTCCATCCTGCTCAGACCACATCCTCCTGAACAGATGAGCACCCAACATATCAAAGTAGCTTCCCCCAACACACTCCTTGAATTTTTATTTAAAGAGAACAACAGCAAACAAAAGCTCCATTGTGAGTGCATCCTGAACTCCAAATCCTCTAGAAAATACCTTTCTTCATTCACTGCTGTAGCTTTTATTATCGCTGCCAGCTACACCGTGGTGCTCCAGGGCAAGTCACAGAATTCTCCATTCTTTTGAGACAGGAATAGTCCAGCTTGGAGAAGGAGCTATTGTCTATGTGACTAGATACATGTACCTGATGTCAGCGTTGGCTTTGGGAAATAGGAAACCGAGTTCAGAGAGAAGAAGAGGGAGAACTTCCTTGTAATACAAGCACACCCACATCCACAGCATTTGGTTTATAGCTCTGGCAAGAACTCAGTAGCAGAGGTGCAACAGCACTTAAATATTGCAACTGCATCTGGGACTCTGTCACATTTGATGTGGTACTGAGATTGTCACTGCCAAAAACAGTTTTCCTGCTAAGCACACAATACAGGGGATAGGAAGAGAAATGCATGGTTTTCAGCCACCAAACCAGGACTGTCTTAACAGAGCTGGAGGGCAAATGCAGCTTTACATTGTATGCACAGTGGGAGCAGGAGGTACCAGACACAGCCCACACTGCTTGAGGGCTTAGTCCCATGCATCCATGTTTAAAGAGCTTCATATTAGCATGGCACATGAACCAGCACATTGGTAGAATATGCATTGCACATCAGAGTCTTCACCTTACCCAGCTTTCCACTAGCCAATGTGAATAAGAGTTAAACTTTCTCATCAGACCAGAAAGAGATACAAATTTTCAGCCATCCAAACACAAAATACACCACTCTTTGATAGTAAGCTCTTGGAGAATGGTTTCTGAGTCAGCTTCAACAGTGTCAGAAAGGTTTGTAGTGGGAGGATCATACTTTGCCGATTGATCCCTTTGTAACTCCTGGAGCACAGTCAGAGCAGTCAGGCAAACTAAGGAGCATACGCTGCAAAGGCAGGGGACGTGAAGAGCTTTGCACCTCCATATCAGGTCTGCATCTGTGTCGTGGTTTAGAAAGGCCACAGGGACAGTCCTTTGTTAAATACCTGGTGGGCTGAGGCAGGGACAGGGAGGGGGGTTTCACTCACCACTTAGGGTCACAGGCAAGAAACCGACACGACTTGGGAAGAACAAAAAAAAAAGGTTGAATTTATTAATGATTTACAACAAGAAGCAGGATAATCAGAGAGAGAAACTACATCTTAGAAAGGCACTTCTCCCCCACCTCTCCCTCCTTCCCAAAGCGCCAAGGCTTTGTTCTGTACATTCTCCCCACCCCCCGGTGGCACAGGGGGGCAGGGAATGGGGACTGCAGTCAGTCCGCCACTCTTTCCTCCTCAGGGGAGGGCTCCTCACAGTCTTTCTCGGCTCCAGCGTGGGGTCCCTTCTCATGGGAGAGTCCTTCTCAAACTGCTCTGGTGTGAGTCCTTTCCACCCAGGCTCACAGTCCCCTGAAGACTGCCTGGCTCCAGCGTGGGTTTCTCTATAGTTCCTATGTGGGGTCCTCCATGGCTGCATCTTCTCATGGGCTACACCAAGGGACAAACCGTGCGTCACCATGAATCTTCACCACGCTGCAGGGAAAATTCCGAGGGCACTCCTTCCTTTTGCTGTCCCTTCACTGGCCGAGTGCCTGTGTGTCCGTCTTTCTCAAATCCTGCTTCTCTCTCTGCCGCAGGTCTTCATTGGCTCCGGAGGCAACAGACTCTCGGGTGAGCCATGGCGGAGGCTTGGGCTATGGCAGGTTGGTTCGCAGAAGCCAGGCAGGCAGCTGGATGCCTGGACCCACCCGCCGGAGCCGGACCCTGCCCGGGGCTGCACCAAACCCATTGTTCTGTGCCTCCTCTTCAATATTTATTATTATATTATTTGCAGAGGTGTCGATGGGCTCCTGGGGTGGGTCCAGCCTGAAGCTGGGGAAACTTGCAGCAGTTTCTCACAGGGTCCAGGTCAGTGGTACTCCTTCCCCTACTGCCCCCCCAGCCCCCTACTGAAGCCTTGGGGCCAGGGGTGGGGGTGAACCCTTAACAGTCACTTACAGGAGCCACCACTGTAGCCCCTCCCTTGCTGCCAGAGCAGGCTTGACCCTAAGGGAACTCTCAGCAGTTACTTACAGGGGCCGCCACTGCAGCCCCTCCCTTGCTGCCAGCAGAGTCTAGGGAAACCTTTAGCAGCTACTTACAGGAGCCATTACTGTGGCCCCTCCCTGTTACCAGACAAACCCACCACACAAAACCACCACAATCTGCAGCTCCCAGTGCCAGTAGTAACAGAAGAGGCAGATTCCAGCAGCGGCAGATGGGGATACTGGGCAAAGTGGCTTTCCACTACAGCAACTGTTTCTATAATAGCATTTTCAGAAACTCTGTATCTTAGGAGGAAGCTACACCTCCCTATATGAAGGAGGTAAAGGGAATGAAACAGGAACCAAGGAAGCCTACTCATGTGTTCAAAGGCAGAGAATTACAGCCGATAGCTCTGATAAGAAATGGCAATTCCAAGCCTCCAGCCGCCTTCCCTTCCCAGATGTTAGCAGTCATCTGCTATAAGCATGCACCATTGTGGCTCACTGTCAGGCAGCAAAGGCTGGAGATGTGGTGAATTTGGAGAGAAAGCAGAGATGCTAGGATTAGGACTTATGTCATTTCCCCCCTTTTTCTGAGATCAAACACCAGCATTGTAGTCTACTGGAAAGTCCAAGGGGGGGGGAATTAATAATTAATTAATGTGATGAATAATAATTTTAATTATTTTTACTATTATATTGATTGGTAATTGCTTGCCCTACAGTTTAAAACCAGTCGTGGATCAAGCCAAGCGTAAATGTAAACATTTGCCTCTGCGCCAGCCTGCCTGCTGCAGCCAGAGACACCCTCCAGCTCTGAAGCTCCCTACACTACAGGCATGTCACAATAACAGCTGACACAAAACTGTGGCCTGCCAGCCAGAGCTGCAACAGCAACAGAAGTCAGGAGATTCTACAAGGACCATTTTCCTTGCCCCATCTCAGATACTGCTCATATTTCATGTTCTACCATGGCTTTCCTTCTTCCAGAGCAGGCTTCCCTAGTTGCTGCTGAGGGCTCCCTGCACTTCAGGCTTCTCAATAAATCAGAGTGTGCTACTTGGAGAAGCTAGATTGCCACATTTTCTCCCTTTCATGTGAAGCTTTGGTAAAAAAAATAGAGCTCATTTGGCAAAAAACAAACTCAAAATTTTAAAGAGTAATATATGTTTTTGCTTCAAATTTGCAACCATTGGCAGTTTGTTTTTCCCATGAAGAAGATTCAAAACTAAGCTATGCATGTTTAAAAATGGCAATAATTTTACAAGTTTTTCTAATTGCTTCCTTTTTTTCCACTACTTGCAGTCTGTTCCTATTTACACAAAGAATAGGGAAAGCATGAAAGTTGTTCACTCCTCCCACCCCTCTCAGAAGGTTTAAAAAACCATGCTTTTCAGAAGATAATGAGAACTTACCTAAAAGCTTTTATGAAAAACAGCATTTTATTTATGTTTTTTAGAAGCAACTAAAAAAAAATCACAAGCCAATTTGAAGAAAATAACTATTCAGAAAGAAGTTTTCAGTCAGAGAATTTTGACTAGCAGCCCCTGAAATCTGACAGTCAGGATGCTGTGTGGACATGAACCTATTTTACGTTATCTCAAAAGTACCTAAGTTCCTCCCTCAGACATGTCTCTACTACTGTGCTGTATGTAGCTTGAAGCTCAAGAAGTTTGGAGTTGAGGCAATTTGACAACACACATACACATCTTTAAAAGTTTTTTGAATCTGGAAGGCACAGTGTGGGCTACATATTATTACACTGCAATGTCAATCTTCCTCAGCAATTGTCAGGATAACTTTTTTTGCTCTTTTTTTTTTTTCACTCTGAGAAACGACTCATTGCCTTGTTTCTGGCTTCCTTGCAATAAAGGCCGTGTCTTTAGGAACAGTGATACATAGTGAGGTGCTGGCAGACAATGGTGGGAAGATTATTTTAACTGCCTGAGTCCCGAGATGGATTTTTATGTACGCACAGAGCAAGCTTTATGACCAAGATACATCATGATTGGAGATAACATGCAAAAATACAGCCAGATTTCCTGGGTAATTTCCAGCAACGAGGGTGGCTATGTACAGAGGTCATCTGCTTTCCAAATCTTGCGTTTACATATTTCAGATTCTGTACTGTCTTACGTTAGGCAGCAATGTATTTTCTTCCATGCTGAGGTCAGGCGTCTTCATAATTCATTCTCAATCTCTCAATCTTTACATTCACCTCACACCTCCAGTAACCTTTTCTCTTTTTACCTTCTGCCATCCTCCTTTCTTCAAAAATCCACATGCACATGTCCCTTGTCTCCTAAGGTCTAGGGCTTGTTTCCCAGGAAACACGCAAACACTTAACCTCTACTTAAATTCACAGGAGCATGACACCCACTTAGGTTGACAACTAAGACTTCACTCCATCTTTGAAGGCTTCATTGCTAAGCACACATTGTACATCCGGATTTTGTAGGCCCATTTAGAGTAGACTGTAAACTATTGCAGCCACAGAGCCTGCTAAGCATTAGAAAACGTAGTGTATGTGCTTACAGTGCCCTACAGTCACATAATGTGTGGAAGGCTTATGTAGATAGCAGAATGTAATCAGTAAATGGCAGTCTAGTGGTGGCTGTTCTATATGCAAAGCCATTTCTATTCTGGACATATCAAGAGTTCTACCACTAACGTTTGTTGGATGCTTCCATCTCCCTCCTGTGAATTTTGCTGTAAGCTAACAGTAGTCATTGTGATGAAAAAAGCCCTACTCAGTTTTGCCAGCACAAGGGACAGACATAGAAGAATGACAAATTTGCTGCCACCTATGGCTTCACTGAAAGACTCTTTTGAGCAATGTACACCAAGAAAACAATCATGACACACAAAGATCACAGTAAATATCAGTTTTCAACAGTAAACCTCAAAGCATATTTCAAAGAAAAAGACTTTTCAGCATCATTAGCTCAATTTTGTAGAAGGGAAGTGGGGATGATGTGTTTTATGCAAGGTCACCCATCAGGCCAGTGGGAAAAATGGGGAAAAAAAATCAGATATGGCTCACATCTTCCCAGTCTCCATCCAGTGATCAAGCTGCTAGGCTGCAACCTTTCACGTACACAGGAAGGCAGTGAAGGCAGATTTCATCCACTGTGAAATTCTGAACAGCACATTAGTGTAGACAAATCCAAGGATCCTTCCTGGCCTTTTCCTTTAGTTTCCCCTCAGTACAGTGGTGTTCATCAGGAAGTACCAGGATTTCAGGGGCTGCAAGTAGAGATGTGCCAGAGGGTATAACCTAGAGCAAAATGGGACAGAAGTGACCTAGGAAAAACTGCTGTCTTGGAGGCTCTCCCAGAAAGAGCAGTAGAGCCATGTAATTTGAAGGATCAGAGAACAGATGCAATGAAACATTTCCTGAATGACAATCACACAGCGAAGAGGCTGAGATAACTCCTATCAGCAGGGGCACAGTGGAAAGATGGGTTGTCCCTAAGAATAGCTGTGCAAAATATACAATACAGGAACATATGATAGAATTCCACCAAACCCAGAGCTCTTCCTTAGGAAGAGTGATCATTTCCTGTCCCACTGATGGGACTACCAGTCATCAATGTTGTTCTGGATCATCCTTCACTTTGAAGAACCTCATCCTCCCTAGGCAAACTTGAATTGCACACCTGGGACAGCAAAAAAAACCCATACTATGAGCCTCCTCCTGAAAACAAATGGCACGCTGAGTGGAGCAAGAGGGTAGCTGAAAGAGACTTTCTTCTCTGCTGAACATCCTTTCTTCCATCTATGCCAATCCAACAGTATGGCTTTCACCTACAGGAGCTGCTAGTGAACTGTGAAGCCCCAGAATTCCCGGTCAGTGCCAATTTCCCATCTGGCATTTATCACGTGTACTGTGATAATGTAACGTATTTAGATGGGAATGCTTCCACATGCAACCCACTGTTTGTGAGTAACAAACACACAGATAAATGAGGAGGACGAATAGTCTAGAGATTAAAGCATCCAAATTAGTGACATTGGAGGTCCCAGCTTTCTTTTGCAGGTGTCTACAACTGATTCTGTTGAGTTAAGCTGGTGGTCATTTACAAAATTAAAGCTATTTAATTTCTGAATCTTCTTGCCAAGGAGAGAGAAGGAGACAAAAGTCTGATATGGTGGCTGCAGAAGACAGTTATTATATGTAGATTTATTATCGGTTACTCTGTTGCTGCTGCCTGTCTACATGCTTTTACCCTGTGGTAGGTATGATGTAGTTTATATCACAGTGAAAGTGGATTTGATGTTCTATAAATCCACATCTTATTTAACCTCAGTGGGACTTGCTTACACAGAGGAAAGGGAAGGGAAAAGAGGGAGGGAACTACTAGCACTACAGCCAATCATTTATTTTTAAATCAAAATCAAATAATACCCTGTGCTAGCTCAGGGTCCACAGAAGCATCTTCATCAGGCAGTACGTGGTGGGACTATGTGCATTGTCATAATTTGCAACCCAAGGACAGAAATTCAGCAGCTACAACAAATTTTGAACTGAAACTGTCCCACCAGAAAAATGAAATTATATACACTGTGGCCACAACTCCCCAGATTAGGCTGCTAGAATTCCCTGTATCAATCTACATAATATATTTCATCTTTGTCCTCCCATGCTTGCTTGAGCAATGAGACATTTGTCATTGCATGTGGATTGTGTAAGGCACCATACAGACATCAAGCAATGAGGTACCCTTGCAATCTAACATCAAAGACAACAAATGAACATGGACAGGTTATAGGGGAAATAGCCTAAACATGACAGTAATGGAGAATAACTGATGACACAACTATTACACATTAGCTTTCTTCACAAATACTCTTTTTTTTAAATAATCTGTCCAGCAATAAAGGTTGCAAACAGAAATAACACTGTGTGTCTGTCTACCTTTTCAATTCATAGGGAATTCTTGTCTGCTATAGCTTTTCTGTATGGGGATGATTTTTTACTCTGTATCTGTACTCTTTTGCTGTGCAATGACGTAGTCTGAGCCCTCTTAGTTTGGCAAATGTGACTTCATCATCCAACAACATCAAGTAAAAAAGACTTTCCAAACAAAATAAGCATTTGCCCAATATATGTCCGCAGGTGGAACATAACTAGAGATTAATATGTCCATCTCTGTTATACCCATGAGTGTAAATCAGCACAGCTCCCTCAGCTTCAGAAAACCTCTTCCAGTTTATGCCAGCTGAGGATCCAGGTCACAGTCTGCTACCATGGCATCAGAAGCAGCCAAGCAGAATTCTTGCATGCAGAAAAGCATGAACTGGTGTTCCTCCTTGGCTAGTCCCGCTCTGTCAGATTAATGCATAGATTGATGGAATGCAAAGACAAGGACTCTCACATTTCATTTTCAAAGAAAAACACAACAGAAAAAAATTCCCAAAACAACCAGGCTAGCAGTGGAAGCTTACCAGGCATCAAAGGTTTAAGGCACTTCTGCTGCACTGCTGCTGGGACGCCTTCAGGGAAACTCTGTGTGTTTTGCTGTATGCTCATCTTGCTGGACAGCTTATGTCTCTTCTCAAATATTTATCTCTATCTCTACCTCTTTTAGCACACAGAAAGCTTCTCTGGTTGTACTGAATTTGGCATTTTGTATGAAATGGTCTCCCCTGTCACTGGGTCTCACGTAAGTATGAGGTTTTATCCTTCTTCCATAAGCAGACTATTTTATTTAGGTGCAAAATATACCAGGCTCACATAAACTTCTGCTGGGTCAGTACATATTTATCCTCCAAACAACCATATTTCTTCATCTTAACTTGGAGAAGTAAAGAGAATGAGCAAAGTTACCCAGGCCAGAGAACTCTGGATTTTGACTCCATGGCAGAGTTGGTAAGTACTTTTTAAACTGAAGGTGAAAGGTTTACCTGGATCATGTATCCCCAGAAAGGAGAGGAAGGCTCAGAGGGAAGGGTTCTGGATACAGCTGGATGAACAGGCACTTCAGGAAGGACACAAGAAGCAATGTTGAGCCCCAGGAATCAGTAGTACAGAAATACAAAACAAGAATTGTCCAAAATCAAGCTGGATTAGATTTGGCAAAAGAAATGGAAACCAAGGACTTCACAGAAGGGTTTTTCCATGTTTGAAAGGAAAGCAAGACAGGAAGAAATAGGTCCACAGCAAACATGAGGTAAAGATTTACAGTGATGGAGACAGGACCTCGAAACAGAATAACTAGTCCACCTCAGATTTTCTTAAAGATTATAATAATGAAAATAGGGTAAAAACAATGTTTGGAAATACACACACAGGAGAGGAAATTATTAGTTCCACGGAGAAGAAGTAAAACTCTACTTGTTCTGCTTGTGCCAGTCAGAGAGATCAGGCAATCAACACGTGAATCCACAAACCTAGCCTCAAGGACTTTTAATTGGTTTCTTGATTATCTAACTGCTAGAACGAGATTTTTAAAATTGTGTCTACATATCTACAGGCCAGTTATTTTGGTCTTACCCATATGCAGGCTTTTACAATCTTTTCTGAAGGAAAAAAATAATCCAAACCAGAGATAAATTGAAGGCAGGCTTTCCCAAAGCTAGACCTAGAATATTACAATAACTATGTTTGATAAGATAACCACTTCCTCTGCAAAGGAACTGGAGTAAATCTCATCTACCTGGACCGCAAGTAAAGGAGTTGCTGTGGTGCTGCACTGTAAATTGTTAGCCAAGATGGAAAAAAAAAAGAGGGTGGTTAGGTCAGGAATTGCAAGGACTGCTAACACAGGAAACAGCACTAGATACTACTGAACAGAGAAATATGAAAATGGAAATATGAAGATGGAGGGAATTTACTAGTAGCTTCCCATAAGGACCGGTCTTGCTCTGTGTTTCCACTTAGGAAATTACACATAAAAAGTAACAGAAATTGGGCAATGGCAGGAATGGAGGAAACATCAGGAGTACGCTGAAGGACCACCGTCAGGGCAAGCAATTAAAGACTAACAAGAACTGTGGCTTTAAGCAAGGAGCTAATCAAAAGAAAAGACAGAGCGTGTTGCATTAGTTGCTCAGCAGATGACACTACAAAATGCATGAATGGGAAAAAAACATAATTGTAACAAATCAGGTGCCTTCCTTCCAGTAAGAGAGAAAGCTGTTAGACGATTTACAGTAACTCTCCCCTGATATAAAGCAGACAATTCCTGTCACCTGTAGTCACAAAGATCTACCAAGATCAGAAGTAGTATGAAATAGGACTAACAGTATGATCAAGAAGAGAAAAATCTATCCCATAAGGGGAAGCTAGTTGAGGAAAACAAAAAAGGAAAAGGGATATGATTGGTCTCCATATAAATCATAGATGATTAACACTAAGGAAAAAATTAATATACACTGACATTTAAGCTGGGGAATAAAGAAAGATCTCTAACCAAAAGCGCTGGACTATGGAACAACTTTTTGGTAGCAGTGATTCCTAGCTTAACGCGAGTTTAATCAGTTAGTGAAACAGTTAATGCCTTTGACAGCACAGAGTGGAACTTCTTGACACAGAAGATTCATTCCATGCCTTTGCTTCATGTTTCTAGACTCCTAACTGAATCCATGTTTCCACCTGCTGGCTTGAAACAATTGTTCAATAGCAATATTCTTCAAACATTTATCATTATCACCTGTTCATTAAGCAATGAATGGGGATTACAGCTCTACCAAAGAAAGAGTGTATTTACGCTCTTCTCATCTCAACAGAATACTCTTTCCTCCTTTTATATAAGTTTTCTTCTCCCAAAAAGAATCTCAAAACATTTAAATGCCATGCACTGCTTTACTGTAAAAAAAAAATTTACCAATTATAGCATGCAGCTCCTCTAGGGTGAAACACATCAGCTGTTTTAATGGCACACGATAGACATGCATAACAGACCAGAGCATATCCTACTGAACATGAAAAAGAGAATTTCTGGTAGACAGGCTGCGACTACACTAAGCTTGGACTCTGGCCAGGGCTTCACGTCTAACACCAACAAATGGTCCCATAATGCCTGTGAAGCATCAGGGAACTTTGTTTTAGGCTACATCCAAATGAGGCTCTGTAGTGTTCCAGACAGCAGGATGGCACATAAATGATCTTTAAAAAAATCTGATAAATGAACATTAGAACCTAGGACCACTGTGAGGCAGGATAAGGATATTTTTCCCAGTTTACAGATAAACCAAAGCTCAGTGTCTAAGTGACTTCCCCACAGTAGCAAAGAAAGTCTGTGGTGGATTGAACCCTAGTTTACACTCCAGTTGTTTCTCCTTTAGCTGTTTACAAAGCTGCCCATTACTGTGGAGAACAAATATAAGGTCAATCCACAGGAGTAAAAACCTCCCATAATTATAAAGTCCCCACAGAAAAGCCCAGACTAACTGCTTAGGTTTCAACATCATCTATTTCGCCATCTCTAGGTCTGAAGCACTCAAATAACCTGTCCCTTAAAAACAAGCTGCCTCCATGGACTAGTTTCCATGTGAGCCTTGAGATTTATTTTTCCATGTACCACCTAAACACAATAGATTTACTTTTAGTCCAAAGTATGCCACCACAAGTAGTGAATGTATTTTGTCTTCTAGAATAGCTAAAATGAAATTTTGCACTTTTATGCCTTTACCCATCAAAGGAGCTCCAAATGTTTCACAAACGCTGATGCATCAGGGGGACCCATCAATCAGATCTACTCCATGACAACAACATATATAGACTGTGACTGAAATCCCCCCATGGTCTCATGAGGGGAGCACAATTTGCAACCATGTTTTGGAGCTGGAATAAGAGAGATCCAGGAAATGTACTACAGAAGAGGCAGTTGAACTTAGATTAGTCAAGCCATATGAAAAACTTCTAACTACTGGACCAGCCTTCCCTTCACTGTAAAATAACAGACTAGATTGCAATGTGCTCATGCGACAGTGTTATACTTCTCTAAATTGCATATTTCTTCAACTAAAAGTTTAATATTATTGGAAACATTGATGTTCCCCAATGTCCTTTCACAGCTCAACTCCTCCTCTCCCTTCTACTCCAGTTCTAAATCCCACTGGATTTGAAAATGTCAGCGTTCACTTGGTGACACATCCCAGCCACGTGGGGTGGCAGCTTAGTCATCTCCCTGCTGTGAACGAGGTGTGATGGTGACAAGCACCTTACAACTGCACAATCCTTTTTTGGGCACATTGTGTTGGAGGCTGCTCGCCTGTTCTATACAAAGGGATGGGTGGGAGGAACAAACTGGGGTGGAAGAACTCCACACACATAAAGGAGAATGGAGGAATTGGAGGTGGCCCTAGCAATCAAATTATATCTTCAAGCACAGTCGAAAGCTAAAGGGCACCTAGAGAACCAGGCAAAAAGACTAAAAAACCACAAATGAGTCAGAGACTCATTTGGGTTGGCATTCTGCAATGTCTACTGTAGGCACTGAATTAAGGCACCCTACACCATCTCTTGAAGCAGCTATCTCTCTGCGGGCTCTGTAGAGATACTAGAAAATAGCATCACATCTTTGGCACTGACACCAGCTTAAAATGTTCCCCTTTCCTCCACCAATTCTACCTCTTACAGAACTTGAGGAGGTTCACCTTCTTCTGAGGTATGCTAATAAGGCTGTTCGTGAGGCTCTCCTGGAAAATGGACAAGGAAATTATCCTAATTAAAAATGTCTCTTCTGTGGGGGAAAAAAAGGACAGAAATCCCTCCATTCAGCTTCACTGTTCAAGACAGTGGATCAGTACCTCAGATCCAGTTTTGTGGAATGCCTACAATTTCCAAACAAGTTTTTGATTGACTATGCCCTCATACCCATATCAGAGAATGTTTTACAAGGCAGATGATCATACAGTATCTAGGATAATTACTACTCCCTAAAGAGCAATGGAAAAGCATTGAAGAATGAGACTGTTCCGTCTGAGCTGGACTTTGATGGGTAGGTGGGGAAAAAAGATCTTCCAAACAGGTAACAGCAGGTTACCCCAAGTACTCTACTTAGACATGATGTACATGATTTTGTCTTGAGTCTTTGGAGCCCTGAGCCCCATGTGCTCTTTTGTATGAGGGAATCTGAACCTGTGGTACAAGCGCTGGTGTGAACATCCATCATCAGAACTCATGCCCTGCATTGCTGCCCCACATGACATTCCAGTCCACCTGGAACAGGGAAACCTTGCCATGCATCTATACTCATTAGCTGTTTCTTCTTAACTCTGTCAGTTACCTCATCAATCAATGCAGAAAATGAGCAGAAAAACTCAGTGAGGGAGCATTAAATCTACACTCCAGTAAACCTGGACCTGCAAGAGTGGTTTCAAGACACATAACCAAAACCAGACTTGATTTAATCTCCTCAGGAATAAGGATTTCTACCCAAGTGTGTGGCACTTAGATCCTCATGATATTATTATACTCTGCCACTTTCCTTGTTCAGGTGTGTTCTGCATTTATGTTGTTCCTGCACACCATGGGGAAAAAAATTAAATACATTGTCCCTTACCTATACTTTCCAGATGGCTTTTTAAATTAAAGGGTTCCATTGCTAGTATGTCTCTGTTTGCTGCAGGCCAATGACAGAGGCTGGAGAGTCTTACCTTCAGAAGCAGAATTATATTTTCTGTTCAAGTAGCAGCAGTCTGTGCTTTGAGACCACACACAGGGGGCAGTCCATATAGCTATGCACTGCAAGAAACTCACCTGATGAAGAGCCACGTCACAACTAAATTTAACGTGTACTCACATCACACTTGTAGCTTTGCTGTGAATGTGTCCTGTTTGTGCTACACAAGGAGCAGGCAATAACAGTGCACGTTGACACAATTTCACGCATCTCTGAAAACTACTTGTCAGCTGCCCAAAGACTTGTCACTGGGTTCAGGGTTCTCTGTCCCACAGTTGCACCTCTCAATTGGTTATGAGGTCTTCTTTATCAGTAGGAAAACATGGAGCTACCTGTTCCACCAAAAAACAGAAAATTAACATGTCTAGATCCTTCTGTCTCAAGGATAGGTATCCTTATAAAGGTTGGCTTGAGTGGGATGGCAGATCAGCTATGTACGTCTACTTCATCATCCCCTAATCATTGCTTTATAATGTTCAGAAGTCTGGCAGTTGTGGTTCCTAGATTTGAAATTATGGTTTTATGCAAAATATTGTCCAGACAGTATGGTACCTGGTTAACCAAAGAAACAAACCTGTAACTTATCACTGAATGGTAACCTTCTTGCACAATTATTTGTACCTGCTTTCATTGAATAAGGAAGTATGTAAGAAGGATAATAGTTCCAGAAGACACAATGATGTCCTGGAAATAAAATTTCCCGGAAAATTCTGGAAAAACTTTCATTTCCTGCCATGAAAAATTTATTTCCTCCCACCAACTGGTCTGCCAAGTTACTGGACCTTTTATCAGCCCAAGTTATAACTGCCTAAAAAGAAACAGTGTAAACTACAGGCAATGCTGGATCGTCACTGAGGATTAAGGACCAGAGGCATTCTCTGTTCTGTTAGTGTTCACCACTTAATTATAGGCCCGTTTACTATGGCATGATGACCTGAAGACCCTTGTCAGATGAAACTAAATGTCAGTTATTCTCATCTTCTATACTCCAAGTAATCTCAGTATCAATTTCAAATGCTTTCAACGTAAACCCTCTACAGGAATTATTTATCATCACTTTCTTGCAACTTGAGTTTAGCAGTTCTTCCTGGGGAGGCCCTACTAAATACCTTCAAATGGGTTTGACCTCACAGGACACATTCTGTATGTAGTCTTTGTCCAGTTCACCCTACAGGGGGGGAATAAAAAAAGGTATAACAGCAAAAAGACAAATTTAGTGCATTGAAGAGCGTTCTCCCTGGAGTAATTGTCTTGGCTGCACAAAAGCAGAGAGAACCTATTTCTAGGGCTTCTGCAAGAATCCCAGCTTAACAGCTGACCCTTTCATACAGGCTAGTTGCAAAAAAAAGAGCTGCTCCATCACTCACACATCACCTGGCTGAAGTAACTGGAAAGGGATCAATGACAAAGATAAAACCTGAAAAATCAGACATGTATTGCCAGAAGGCCCAGGAGTTACATTTTACTCGTATTTAAAAAGCCTTAAGAAATGTTAACTATGACTCAATACAGACAGTGAAAAAAATACAGCTGGACTGCTCTTTGCTCCCAGGAGCAGGCAGACGAGACAAGGGCACAACACTCAAGCAGTAAAAACAGATCCACAGTAAAGTTAATGCCTCTTCCAAGCTTGCAGTAGGCCACAGTGTAATTGTGGACTCAGCATGCTGTGCGAGCTGCTGTGACCTGGCTAAAAGCAGTCACTTAAATCTGCATGCATCAGTGCATTTGGCACTGCTGAAGACAGAGCATAGTAGTAAGCATCAAAGGAGCAACCATTCCAGCAGCCAACTTCCTTTAAAGCCAGGGTCACAGTCCTGGAGAACTGCCCATGTGCAAGTCTCACGCAAGCAAGTCAGCAGACAAAACAGCAAGCCTGCAGAGTGCATGAGAGACTGCGTGGCAGAAGAGGGACATGGTGGATTCCCAGCCTTCCACCATTACAGCCAAACCAGAGGACCCAGCTCAAGCCTATAACCTCAATTGCAATGCATTCTCACTAACCACCCAATTTTGATGCCATCATCGTAATACACCCTTTAATGGGAGCATGGACTGTGGCACTGAACTGAGAACCGAGTTTTATTTCAAAGGTGCAGATTGCTGCTTACAGAGACCCAAGCTAAGGGTTACAGGTCTGGTACTGTCCACAAGGGGCTCTTCCTACTCCTTCCTCTCAGCTAGAACAACAGTGTCAGCACAATCCAGATCCACAGCAGTGTGCTGCAGCCCCTGAGAAGGTGAGGATGTCCTGGAGCCATGGGAGGGTGGCTGTAGCATTCCCCACACAGCCTGAATGATGACCCGTGTACGTAACAAGAACTGTTCTTCCAGGAGCCCCACCACTGCCCTACAACACTGAGATAAGCAAGCTGCTCCATAGTGATCTACCTATTTAGGAGACAAATAGCAGACTACGGCATGCTAACCCCCAACAGCTCTGCACAGTGCTGCCTCCATCCCAAAGCCTTCTCTCTGGGGCTGAAGCAACTGAAGGTCAAGACACCCTGCCATAATTGCTTAGTGGAGCTCGCTGGCCACCTCACACAGAGGAACCCTGCACATGCTGGGAGAAGACAACGTTAAGCCCTATGGTACCTTTATATGGACAAACATTACTGAAGAACCATCAGATTCCCAGCAGCACCTGCTAGAGGACTCAGATTCATTACATTCTAAACCTCTATGTTATGTCATCCCCAGTCCTTGGGAATTAGCCTTCAGTGTTTATAGCCCTATAGGCACCCCTCTTAAGACTTCTTAATTTTCTGATCTTTTTGTCATGTACCTAATCAAACCTGCTAAGTTTATTCTATAGTCCCTTCTGCACTCACCCTCCTGCTTCAAAATAATTTTCAGATTATTTTTTCCAGCATCTACTCCTTCCCATTTCTGTATCACTGCTGTAAATAGTATTTTTCTTCTCAACATCAAGAGAAGCAAAACAGGGCTTCCTGAGATAGTTTTCTGGCCAATTACACAGAAGTAATGCACTCATCATAAGCAACAGATAAGTAGCTTTAGCACATAATAGTTTTGGTTCTTTGGCCTGTAGAACAACATAAATATGCTGATATACCCAGCTCTGCCCTGTTCTTTGCCCCACAGAGCTCCACAGCACCCTTGACTCATAGCTGCAAACACATACACATGCCTTGGTAGAAAAGGTTCCAGCTCTGCCTTCCGGGAGGACCAGGACTGCACCTGGCACCAACCCACCAGCCACATGATGCCCAAACACCCGTCAGGCCACCACTGAACTGCGTGGGGCCAGCTGAGGAGGTGGCAGCTCTGGAGATGTCCCTGTGGCTGTTGTGGAGTGGGGGGGCAGTTGTATGGCCCTAGTCACCTGGCTGTGAAGAGGACTGGCCATGAAGAATAGTCTTTAACTGCCTGCCTCCGCCACTTTCCATGCAGATCATGCCTTCTTCGAGGCATACTCCCTCCCAAAACACACCCACTCACTGATGTTTTCTTTTCCCTTAAAAAAACCCAAACAAACAAAAAACTGCTCTGGTGCTCCCTTGTGTTCATGTTTAGATAGCAAGCAAGCAGCTGGAAAAAAACCCAGTCAGGTCAAAAAGAAACTTTTCCAAAGGGGTTCAGGCAGGTAGAATAATTTCCTGAATACAAATTGTCTTCATTTGCTGGCAGCACAGAAACCATAAATTTTACACATCACAAAAAGCACAGAGTTCTGGTCGAAGGGGCAGGGATGGATGGAAGGGTGAAGACCAAAATAGAGGAGGATGGAAGGGCAAAGGAGGTTTAGTGGAAGCAGAGCCTCGGTGTTAGCACATTCAAAAATCTGCTGCAGAATATTCTATATGATAATGTTATATAGATACATATAGAGATCTTTTTCTTTCCTGTGTGACCATTATGGAACTGTCATAAAACAAAGAGTTTGTCAGTAATTCTTCTGAAGAATAATTTACAGTTACGTACATGAGTCATCTACTAAACTGCAGTTTCATCTAGACTTCAATTTCTGTGCTAGTTCGTGAGATTTTCACGCAGGAATCCAACCAAAATTGTGCTTCTACTACTGCAGGCAAATGTTTAAATATTTTACAAACAGAAACACATTTTGAATGAATTTTTTAAGCCAAGATGTAATGTTTCCATTCCTATTTGCTTTGAAGAGTTTCATACAGTTAGAGAATGCCCCAGCTGGGGTTTGAACCGAGAAAGCAATGCCTCTTTCAGCTGTTACAGATACAGACAAATTCTGCACTGAACGCACGTGATGACTTCTGAGATTCTGGTTACACTCGAAACACATAATTACAAACATATTTCTATTTTACATTCCCTTACTAGCTGCTTCACAGAATTCCCAACATTCCCTCATATAAATCTGAGCAATTCAGAGGTGCAGACCATATCTGTATGAGAACCGGAGTCTTAATGAGGTGCCTGAAAGGAAGGAGTCAGCTGGCAAACATTAAGCTATTTTCTATATAGATTTTGCATCCACATCCTTTACCTGATGAATGGCTACACAAGTCTGAATTAGGGAGTTTCCTTGAAAACACAATACAAGACTAAGAAATTGACAGGTAGTTTGAGAATGAAAAATACAGCCTGGAAAATGGATTAAGTTATATGTTGTCAAACTGTACAAGGCAACAAAGCAGGAGAACTGCTAAACCAGGCTAAGTCCTGCACAATGTTTGAAATAATCCACATAGAAACTTCTTGGAATCTGCTGAAGTAAACAGAAAAGGGGCTTTTGAGATTTAGTATCTGCAGCTCTTGCATTTTCCACTCTTTCCTCAGCCCTTTGACAGAAAGAATCCCCACTAAATAAGAGGTTGTCCTTATCCTGAAGTCCTTTGAGCAATTTCAATTCCTGACTTTTGCGGAGACATAAAATTTTAGCAAAGCACTTGAGGTCTCCTGTGTTCTGTGGTACTTCTCCATTCAAAAAAAAAAAAAAAAAAGGGTATTTAGCACCAAAAGTGCATGTCCAAAACATTTTTACTTTCAAGAACCTACTTTCACAGAATAATTTTTATTCTTTCTTTCTGTTAGATGCTTCCTTGCAAACACTGAAATTAATCGTCGAGAAGCCATCTGATCCAAATAGGAAAGGATTATGCAATAGCATGTCATTAGCAAATCAATATTGGCTGCCCAGCCATGTGCTTGTCAAGGTTGCATTGATTTCTTTAATGACATATTGTTGCAGCTGGCCTGCCAAGCAGATCCATCCATGTCGCAACATCTACAGCTGAGGAGGAGATGGTTTTCCAGTCCCCTAGACTGACTTAAAAGCAACAACAAAAACCTATAGAGCAATCAGTATGTTATTGAGCAGAGAGGGCATTTCTGGGATTCTGTTTTAGTCTTCATACAGGTGCATTGTTGCCCATACAGCTACATTCACTCTAGGAGCATTCTACCAGTACATGGTGTTATTAAAGGGCTCCTACACAAATATAGTCAATACACTCATCGTATTGCTTGCTGGGCTGCAGGCTGCTTGGTAGGTTTTTCTCCCATGACAAGTTGCCACTCTCTGTCTGAACCACCCTTACCCTCCATGTATCGTGTCCAACTTCAGCAAAACCTACTGCTATGCCTCTTGTGGCTGGACACACACAGCTGCTGAGATACCACATAAATGCCTCTATTCTGAAAGCACAAGAAGCTACATGGACTTGACACACAATATCCACATCATTCTTAATGGGAAAATGAAGAGTAGAAGTTTCCAGGGTGTCATCATAAAAGTTTCAGCTTTGGCCATCAAGAAGCGGTGCTTATTATCCGTTGGGTTAACAGTAGGAAGTAAAATAGGACCAATTTAGTAGTCAGGATTGTTCACCACTAGGGGTATCACCCTCTGCTTTTAAGTAAGAGAGAGATTAAAACTTGTCCTCCTAATCATTTATGGCATGCCATTTATTGAGATGCACTGAAGAAAAAGCAGTTCATAAGATAATTATACAAAGAACAATAATCAGGCAGTTCTTTATTTATTAACAGATCTTAGTGCTGAGTTGCAGAACACAGGCACATAGCCTGGCAGCAAAGACCAGGCCCAGCAAGAGCTGGGAATAAGACCCATTTCACACAGGAGTGTTACGTCCCAGGCTGAAGAGCGGTGTCAGATATTCCAGCAGTATCTTACCAAATAGAGCCACAGAGCCAAATTGGGGTGCAACATGGGAGCGAGATTGTTATTTCTAGAAAGAGTGCAGGCTGGTGGCAGGCAGAAGGACTCCATGTGCCAAGGAAGAGTAGTTAGCCAACTGGCTCTGCTCTTTGAGTGTGCACAGGTTGCTTTTCTTCTGCTTGGATGATTATTTTTTTTTTTTAAATAAATGCTGTCCCTAACCTTGGGTAAAAAAGCCCAGTTCTCAGTGCTTCTAATAAAAGAACTCAAATAAAACAAGAAATTTAATAAAAAGGGAAAAAGTCATCAGATAGGTAAAAACAGAGCAAAAATTGGCTGAGGAAGAAGATTTTGCAGCAGAGAACACAAACCACGTTGCTTATCCTGCCAACATAAAGATACGGGAGGAAAATTATGAACTAGTTCCCCTGGTTAAACACCTGATTAACAGCTGTATCACTATAAAGCAAAGATGAACAATTGACATGGAGAGATAGAGTCCCCATTAAAATAATATAGATGAGGTGGAAAAGATTTTTAAAATGACAACTAGTTAACACAAGCTTATTCCATTCCTCAATCAAGTGAGTAGGGAATGAAAAAGTGCTCTGAGAAGAGATTTTGGAGAAACGGTTCTCAGAAAAAGACCAGTGAGAAGTCCCTTTCTGCTCTGTTTGCGAACCCCAGAAACCAAATATTGACTTTTTTTTAACAACTCTTTTCAAAACCCAAGAGTTGATTATGTGCACAGCCTGGTCCATCTTGGGTGTCAGTTGTAAAGTGAACATATAGAGGCTGGTAAAATTCTTATAATGACATCTGCTGACAAAGCACAAGCACCTCTTAAAAGATTTGCAAGGCAAAATTTTTAGAAGAGGTTGGGTCTCACTTTCATTGCATTCATTGAATATCAGGAGTAGTCTATAAATACCATCAAAGCCAATGCTCCTGTTGTCTTCACAATGCCTTAGTCAAATTAACTGAGTAACTACTTAGGCCATAACCAAAACCCTATCTTTAAGGGAAAGGTTTAGTCACGTGCATAACATATTTCTGCTAGGTCTTTCCTGTCTCCTAGCTTTCCACCATTTCCAGCAGCACTGCTCAGAAAAGCAAACTCATCTCTGTCTCTTGCATCACTCCAAGGTCAGAAGAATCAGTCTAAGAGTCCAATGAGGACCGCTCTGGAGCAGGGTAGCCAGAACAGCATAGTAAAAGACTGCTCTAGCAGAGAAGGGACCTCCCAATTGAGAGCTGACCTGTTTATTATCTCTCAAGTTAAAGCAGTGCTGCAGCGTGTTCTGCTCTCAGCAAAATGAACTGAAGTCTACTGCTTAATTCAAAGTGAACCAGTAAAAGCACACAGACAAACCTGCTCCCACATATATCTCCTGGGGCAACAGCCAGGGTTGACTTTCATGTCATCCCAGCAAGCAGAAGATCTATGAATTCAGTTTAATTCATTGTAACACATCTACAGCAAACACATTGCAGAAACCCAAGCATCAAGCAAAGGCAGCTATGTTAAACCCCAGTATCTCCACTCTAAGTGCACAGTCCAATACAATACCCATATATCTGGCAAAGAAAATTCCTCAGTTCTGAAAGCAACCTCTGTATACAAATCTTACTCCAGGCAGTACAGGTATTGATGGTATTAACTCACCCACCCATATGCCCTCTAACATGCTCACTGCATTTTGGAAATCCACTAGGGAGTGCCTGGCCAGGTGTCCCTCCCACCCACCCCATTGCTTTTGAATTAACTGGTCATTTTCAAAACAATTTCATGAACTATTGGAGGCTTCAGAGATATGAACTCCCTCAGAAGAGTTTCAGTACAAGTAATAGGACAGAGGAGAGATCCCCAAAATAATGTCTTCTCCTGGGAAGGGTTTTCTAGAAAATTCAGCCCTTCCTCTCCCTGGACCCAGTCATACAACTAGAAATGCAGAAAGAGTCACAGCCGCACTGGAAAGCAGTCTTCATACCTTCTGCTGCCCCGATGCAACTTCTTGAAAGTTAAGACACTTTCTGTGAGAGTAATTTCAAAGGTGCAACTCCAGCCTCAGATTTGGGTACACAGAGGAACAAGCACACACACAAACACACATGGGCTTCTCGCAACAAGCTACTTAGTTTGGGAATCTGGAAGACAGGTGAGAAGGTATCACTCCAGTATTGTCTCAAAAGGCTTTGCAGGCATGAAATGACAGTCTGGGGTTTGTTTGGGGTTTTTTTTGAACATCCAAATAGAGCAGCTTCTGGGACAGGTCAAGCTGACAATTTGTATAGCAGTTACAGTAGAAAGCTGCACATAATTAAAAGAGAAAGGTCCACTAAGCTCAGAGCACAGTTTTAACTGTATTTGTTTAAAAACAGCAAGCAACATCTTGCATCAAAAGCTCTCTGTGGCTGGCAGCTGGTGGCAGCTCCGCTATTTACACCTTCAGTGTTTTGGGGCAATTACTTCTCTTCTGTGAGCCTCCTTTTTCCCTATCTGTAAGATGGAAATCGGGAACCCAAGCAGATTGTTGACACAAACATGTGTAAGGTCCCAGTTATTAGCCCATCAGTCAAGGACCCGAGAGATCAAGTTTCACCTCCTCGCTGTAGGTAACAAGGGCTTGTAAGTAAGTTGCACAGGTCCCTGTTCATACGACCTCCTCTGGCACCAAAGAAATTATTGGAGTCCTACTGCAGTGTCTAAAATTGAAAGAAGGATGAACGAGAAGCTACTGTGGGGCTTAATTTAAGTATTGTGCCTATCTCTTTCCACTGACTTGGAACTGGGATTTTTCCAAGCTAATCCCTCTGCCATATTGCAAGATGCTGATGACTTGAGCATATTAACGATTGAAACTCATAGGAGCACAGAGAGAAAAACGACTCAGAGAGAAACAAAAAATTCATTAAGATCACAATGTATTTGTTAGTGTTCCATATGTAATTTATTATAATAGCCCTTATTTCTCACCTAATGCTTTCTTTTTATAAAGAGTTAATTAATATGATTCTCTCTGAAATTAAGACGAGGAAAATTATGGCATGAACAGGAGGCCAGCAGTAGGTTAGGGAACAGAAATCAGATTTTATTTGGTATCTTTGCTGTGGGTTTTAACCACTAGCAAACCATAGCTGAACCATGGACAGCATAAGGCCATTATGAATATGAACATTGCATGTTACAGCTGGTTAAACACACACCCGGAGAAGGTCCTATTGATCTGCTGGAGAGGAAGATAACATTTTAATAACAATTTTAATTAAAACAAATTGTTTATGAACTGTTTACAAATGGAAACTTAAAGTGTGACTAAAATCATGGAGAGAAAATTTCTCTCTTTCCAATTTTAGAGCAGAGTAGCATCTGTAATAAGTGCAATCAGCTAAAAAAATAAAATTAAAAGTACAAAGATTATTCACTCTTCTGTTAAATTTGGGAGGAATTTATGATATTTTATTTGCACAGAACTTTATTGGTTTAATATCTGTTAAATTACCCAGGAATTTTATGTGAAATGATTCAAACAAAAAAATCCAGCAGATTATTTCTACAGCCTTCGAGAAGCAGAGCAGGGTGTACTCACTTGCAAAATACTCTCTGTTGATCACAGATTAACAACATTAACCAATCTAAAACTAGGTCTCCATGAATTGCTGTTTTCAGACTACTTAGGGTATTTCTCCTAAGCACAACAGAAACTGTTATGCATCTCAGGGAGCAGAAAGAGTTAATTCACATTGGTAAAAATATTCCAAGATCCCCATTAAATCAAACCAATTAAACTCACCAAGCCATGCATAAAATCAGCTCTGTGACTTTGCTGCATATGCAGTAAGTAGCAAAAAAAAAAAAAAGAGGCCTAGGAAGCCAGTTTTCTAACTAAAGGCTGTTTTACCCAGGTCTGTTTTAGTTGGGGTTGTGGAGACTATAAGCAGAATCTCAGCTGCACAAACAACCTCGAACTAAAGGATGCTGCAGCCTTCAACTGATGGAGAAATTTTTAACCACTGATGTGATGGAAAATGTTCACCATAGCAGTGTCCACCTGACCTTACAGCAGGATCCAGAAAAGACCTTCATTTCTATAGCATAAACTGCCCGATTCTGTAGGTCAAGCATCAGCACAGCCCACTGCAGTCAAAGGCAAATCAGATGGGGTTGTTTATTGCCTGAATTAAAACTATTTTGCTGGGGAGGAGACATGCAGAAATTTGACCAGTACCCTGTATCATTTATTAACTTCACTCAGTCTCACACTTATTTCTGTCGTTCCAGACAGAACATACACCCAGATGTAGTCTTCCCATCAATCAGTGTCAAGCCAGTGGAAAAAATATTAGTCCGGTGTATCCACACCTCTTTTTTATCATAGATCTGTTGAGCTAGAGGAATACACAGCATATTCATCAAGATTCCCATCTTTATCATGGGTTTTTATCACTGCTGTTAAGGAAAAAGAAAGTCCTTGTTGAAAAATTTATACTGGAAGAATTCAGCATTGAAGGAAAATAGCCATGTCAGCTCACAACAACAGAAAGCCTATTCAGAAGGGGACAATTTCTTCCATTGTACCCTTTCTTCACTCCAGAACTACAAGATTTAACAGCTTCCAAAAGCAGCAGGTAATGTGCTGCTTTAAATTGCTTTCCATGTGCTCCTGTGGATCACTCCTACACATGCTCAGCTGAGCAAAGGTGAAACCTGTCCCAAGGGAAGGTAGCTATAGCCTTGAAATAGGGCAATTATGCTGTAGAGTGAATGAATAGTTGCCTTTAGCAGAAGATTGAGTGAAGCTACCCAAGAGCACCAGGGTCATCATGTTACATCATTAAAGAGGGGACAGTTTTGTTTATACAACATGACTTCTCTGGTAAAGTAGTTCATGGGCTTCTCTACAGATTTGCCATGTTCTCAATGTTCACCAGATGACAGAGCAGGCTGGATCCTCATGTCATAAGTCAGATAGACGCAATGACTCTCAAAAAAGTTACAGCAGTTTAGGACATGGCCCTTGTAAGATGCCCAAGGCCACTTTAATCCTGCACAAAATCCAGAGTTCTGCTATAAGCGCTCCAGCGGTGGCAGGTATAGGATTTAAGCCCTTCTGCTTTAAACTGATAGCTACTGGCATTCAGGTTCACGAGGTAACCCCCTTGAGAGGTGGGACGTGCAGAACAAGAGAAACCCAGCCAAGCATCTCCGATACTTTTGGTGGACAGCTGGGGCAAGTATTCACCTCATAGACTGAACACCCTTATTTCACAGTCCTGTGTTTCTGTAGTCATATGGGAACCAGAAGGGAAAGGTAGAGATAAAGAGTTTAATGCATCTCAATAAATTTATTCCTTTCCTGAGTAAGCTGTCATAGATCAATCAGCAGTCAGCAACAGCTCTAACTGTATAATCTCAGGGCTCCTCCACAGCTCGTATGACAGCAGAACTGTCCTGTGTTCTGCTAGGGACCATGTTGCTCAGTGCATTGTAACAAAACCCAGGGGCACAGTAAAAATGGATGAGACAAAGTGTATTCTGAGTGGGAAGAAAAATATATTTTTTAGTATGCTGCCTAAACAAAATGAAGTTATTTTCCACATGCCAAGGTCCAAATATAGTCATATTTGAGAACCTCTGTCCCACTTTTTTGATCTATACACACTCACATCACTGTCCAGGAGACTGGTTTGATAGCTTTCTTCCATTTGGGTGGAGTGAGGGAACCATAAAACATCCCTTTGTTTAGAAAGAATGAAAGATAGGGAAGTCATGACTTGGAAACTAGACTGACTGTATTTCCACACAAGGGAGGTTCTGCAGATGAGTATGTATGCCAAAAGAAAGAGGGAACTTTGGGGCAGGCTGCTGACTGAAAGAAAGGCTTGCATGTAGTCACTGTGGATGAATGTAGTTATATTAGGGGAGCGCTTGGTCCCAACAGCATTTTCTTCACCTCACCTAAACAATCTTTAAGACCTCAAATACTAACTAAACACTGAATATATCAGGAGCTAGCAATCCAGGTATAGACCAACCTTAAATAAGTAACCATCTCATGAGATTTACAGGACTCAAATTAGACTAGCTGAGTTCCTCCCAACGCCTGTATTTTTGTGCTATGTTTAACAAATGCTTACTAAATTTTAAAGAGAGATTTTTTTCCTTCTCTTTCAATAAAAATGTTCTGATCTTAACATCTCTATCAAGAAACCAGATATTTCATTTCTGATAAGCATCAACCTAGTTAATTTTTAAAAATTAGAGTAGAAGAGCAGGTAAAACAATGTACTTACTATAAATGGAAGCTACCCAGAAAGTCACAGAGATGCCCATAAAGAGATCTTTAAATTCTACTGGAATCTGGCACTTAAACCTTGAGGCAAAATTTGCTTAGCATGTCACATAGGCTTTCAACTACACAGGGCCAGCCCTGTTGAGTTGTGCCAAGCTGACAAGTGTCAGCATGGCTTCCTACAGCCAGCAATATCAAAGCCTTCATATTGCTAAGAGCTGTATTAGGTTCTGCTTTAGTCTGATGAAGCACCTGCCATTTCAGAGCAGAAAAGTGCAGGCTCCATTACTCCACTAACATGAGTTTTCAAGTGAGCAGCCTATACAGCAAGGAAACAGGGAAAAGCAAGTGACCGACATATGTTACAGCTTCTTTAAACATTTTGTCCATTCCAGTTTAAAACCATATTAATCCTATAAAACATCAAGCTCTGGGCAAGGAAAATTAAACAGAGGAACCTGGAAAGCTCCTCTGGAATCTGGCTGAAAAACTGGCAAATTTCAGCCCAACATTACAAGAGAAAACAGAGGCACAAATTGATAGGGTGATAGTCAATACAGCAGTGCAATCAGTAAGTCATAAGCAGCCCAGACCTCAGCCTTTGTCCTCTGATCAAGCAGCATCTCTGGCTCGCAGTTGGCAGAGTGGGAAAAACACAGCAGCATGCAGCACAAATGTTTGATTATCCTTTTTGAAATGTTCAGTTCAAACTCCAGCCTTGTTCCATACAGACACATTTCAGGGGCACATCCTCCCATTACCAGGAGCAAAGGAAACAGAGCTTTGAAGGTGACGAAAAATAAACTGCCTGTTAGAGAAGGAGAGATCATTATATCATTTCAAAAAAAACCAAGATATTAGGGGCTTTGTTTCACTCATTCAATGTCTGGTATTTGATGTTAACACTTCAGAAAAAAACAAACACAACAAATTGTGTTTTGTTGTGTTCTGGTTTTTTCCCCCTTTCTCTATATAATTCATTATTTTCCTTACAGCTAGTGGTGTTATAAGGGTCTCATCAATTACAGGAAACAAACTATGTTTCTGTCACTGTAAGTATTTTGCAAAAACAGGAAGGGTGGAGTGCTTTGGAGAAGCTGTATTTGATGAGAAAAGACATAGGGATCTGTATACCAAAGACTGTCCTAAACAGCATCTGGGTTTCATGTGCCTTGTCCAACCCTTTAAATGTCAAAAGTCCCACACTGTTTTGTTAAAGACAGAAACATGTCATGCACCACTAATTGAGTAAATCAATACACAGAGAAGGCCACAAAGGGAATGAAATGTTTTTGACACATACAAGCAGTTGTTTTCAATGCACAAAAGAGGAAAAAACCTGCTTGCCCTTTATGCTTTAATTAAGACAACCTCAGGAACACAGGGTGAAAAACCTTTCCTCTGCACCTTCCTTACCATTCTGCTCTTAATTCCCTGCTGTCTGTCCATTAGTAGCAGTCAAGAAGCCTGTGGATACATAACAAGTTGCTGCAGTCTCACAGAAGGGATTTAATGACCAGATGTGTTCCCACCAAGCTCCATAGACAGCCCCAGAAATTCATAAAGAGAAGTACATAATGGATTGTTGCCATAACAGAGGCTTGTTATAAAGTATATTTATAGGGTCCAATCACATGAACTATCTGAAGTCTTCGGTAATTTTTTCATTTACAAATTTTTACCTTTTTTTTTTTTTTTTTGGAGATTTTAAAGCCTCTTTTGTCTCCAGAAAAGTCTTCCAAGAAGATTTTCACATGACTTCTGCAGCCACAGCCAAAGGACTAACAAAGACAGCAATTTAGGCAGAAATCTTTCTCCAGAACCTTTCTCTGGACTGATGAGCACCCATAAAATAGCCTAAGACAACTTGCTTTGGAAACACTAAGGAGCACCATGGAAGCACTAGAAGCACAGCTTTTGAAGCCAGAATCTTGCTCTTTCACAGAGCTTTCCTTGTAATGCAAATCTCACTCTGCTACAGTGCAAAGATGAGCAATCTCCTCTGGCAGCCAGAGCTCTGGGCCCCTGTTGAGTAGTTCCTGGCACAGTGCTTTTCTGTCCTGTTTGTGTCTCTCTGGAGGACAGGCAGAGAAGGGCCATACCTGTGAACTGCTGTATTAGCAAACAGCAAAGTGCATGTATGAATGCATTATGTGGTCTTCAACTAGTTTCTTAGTCCCCAGTAGAACCATTTGCAGAGATTCATATTCCCTAAGCATGGCACAGGTTTAGATTAATCTAGTGCATCGGAGAGCTCAGCCTGCTTTCCTCATACAGCCTAATTTTTAAAGGCATCCTATCGTGGACTGACAAGAAGCCATTTCAGTCTAAGGACTTTCATCCTTACCCAAATTTGTCCTGAATGAAACTTGATCCTGAAGAGACCAGAACTGAAAGAGCTTGCCTTGAGGTAATTTTCTGTCCACAGTTTTGGGGGAGGAAGCAGCAGTGTGGAGCATTCCTGAATGTGGTCAAGATCTGAACCCAAACCTCTGTTTTCTAGCCTTTGTGTCTAGCTAAAACACAAAGGGCGATTTCAATTCGCCACATGCTAGGAGATTATAGCTGGAAAGCTTAAATGACCAGTCCAGCACCACACAGAAAACCAATAGCAAAGCCATGTACACTAATTATCGCTTTTGCATAACACCAAAGAAGAAACAACTGTATTGACCTGATGCAGCTCACAGCATCCATTGAGCACCTGGTTATCCTGCTGCTTCATTTATGCAATCATTTGGTATCACCGTCTCAGAGTTAAATCCTAAAAGGCCCGTTAAGCTTTTAATTTTTATGACTTCAGACAATAATACAGTCCCAGCTTCACTTTTAACTCCCTAACTTTTTGTGACTATGAGTGACACCAGAAAAACTCATGTACTCTGTGATCTTAGGAGCCTTGGGCTGAGAATGCTGGCCTGCAAGTCCTTAAGGCAACAGTAAATCAAACTCTGTGGTTTACTTAAAGGGAACTTTTCCAAGCATGAAGTCATCAGTCCCTCTCTCTCTATATATATATAATTTCAGAACTGTGCAAAGCGCTTTGATAAGAGAAGACCCAGGAAGTGAATCAACAATAGTTTTCCAGTACAGTCAAAGCTACTAAGAAGAGAGTACTAGCTGACAGAAAAGATTAAGCTGCCGTGAGAAGTATGAGTTAATCCAGCTGCTCTTTAAATACTTAAATGCTTTCATCTCTGCTTGTGTAATTAAAAAATAGAATTTAATTTTAGAGTGATCTAAAGAGACATTAAGACTTAATAAATCAGTAAAATTAAAACTTATGCATAACTTCAACAGTATAATGTCAGTAACATATCATGTCTTCCATACAAGTCAGCTGGTTAACATCTTAATGTAACATGTTCCAGCAACATGCATCTTAGTACTAACCTTGCCATAGCACAAGTGAGCAAAACATCACTGAGGAAAAGATCCAAATGTTCCGATATTTTCACATCCGGGATTTAGTATGAAACAAGAGATAATCAAAGAAATACAGAAGACAGAGCCAGAAAAAGGCCTTGTCTGATCTACTTCTAGAACCTCAGGAATGACCACTTCAATCTAAAACAAGCCCAACATATCTTGATTTTTCTTAAGGGTGTTAAAAATCACATCCTTCAAATTGTTTAAAAACAGGTCTTCTTCCAAAGTTTTTGGAATTTAGAAGTTAGATCAGAGCGCTTTAAAGAAGTGTCTCTCCAGTAAGACTTCCAAGATTTTATACTTTCAGTAAAGACTGCTGTCTTGAAATAACACAGCTAAGAATCAGAATTTAGTGCATACAGTTCATGACCTTGGAGAAGTCCCTTACTCCATCCCCTTTTTCTTTACAGAATAATTTCAGTGGTTCACAAAAACTCAGAGGTTTAACCAATATTGGAAACTTCATGTGAAAGCATGTAAGAGTGAATGATTCCTCTGTTCATGACAAACATTTCTTCTTGTTTTTTTCAGTGAGGTTCATTAGAAATTTCCCTTGTACCATCCCTGACTTCCCCATGTAAACAGAGACATTTAGCACTGAAAAAAAATGCCTAAGAAAAGTAACAGACAGAAAAGCAACAGCCCATTCTCACTGCAGTGCTGTGGATATGAAGTGGACAATGCCATTTTGGACCATCCAATAATACAATCTTTAATTTGTAAAATTATTCAGTGTACTAGTCTTTTTTCTATTCTTCTTATTCTCTGGGAGCCAAATGGCTTCTTCCATACTGAATGTTAGCACAGAGGGAAAATTAATTTAGCCACTTTTGAGTAAGACCAAGTATTCTCTATCCTAATTTGGCACAGTTCAAACAGTTGCAAAAGGCTTCACAATGAAGCTTTCTCCCATTACCTCCTCTCTGGTCCCAGTGAATTCAGTGTGTGGATTTCCCCTCTTCCTTTTATTTTACTTTATAATGGAAATGAGAAGTAGGAGGAGCTCAGGCTAAAATTTTAAGGAAGTGTCTCTTATCAAACACCCCTACGCGATGTCTCTGAAAGTATTCAGAATTTAGGAGCTGGCATCCTGAGAATAAGAAATGACTATGAACAATGTTGTGCTTTACATACTAAAGTGTTCCAGGAAGCCTACTGAGAAGAAAATGAATTTCATTTCCCCTTCTTTTGTACACTTTAAGGTTTGCCACAGAGTATATTGTGCTTACAGCCATGTCGACATGTACTTTGATCGTATCTATTCTCACACTCTAAGCAGGGTTAAAAGTAGAGTGGGGCAGGAATTTTTTAGTCAAAACATGTTTTTCACAAGAAATTGTCAATTCAAATTTTTTGTCTTTTCAGAAGAAACTTATCTTGACAAGGCTGGGATTTCTGGTCAGCATCTGGACATGGATGTGCACGTAACCTCATAACCTACTGGGGGGATGTGGGGGAAATCTGTGCCGAGGTTTCTTCTCTGCAGGTAAATACTTCAACTACTGTCTTTGGAATCAGCATAGGGATTGTGTAATTCTTCATATAAAGAGTCTGAGAAGCAGAGGTGGGGAAACTATGTCCTTACAAGCACATCATATAAGGGGGACACTGAAGCAGAGATCCTTGTGGCAGCTGAAGGATCACAGGGTCTGGTCACATGCTGTGCAGTGATTTGCAGGGGGAAACTTTCTTGCCTGCCCATTACACACACCTCCTTCCATTAGTCATTCTGTCACCAACATATCCAGAAAGTTCTCAAAGCAGAAAGATTCTGAATTTTCTGAAAATGTAGTGGGATGAAGAAACTACCTAATCAACTGATAGTTTCTGGTTGGAGCTAACTTCAATTATAGCTGCTTCCAGCAACATTGGAGATCCTGAAGGTAATTTAATGGCTTCTGAACCAACTATTCGGCAGAAGAAACAAATTGCACTGGAGACATTGCCCTTTGATTGAGAGCTAAAAGTCAAGATCATTAATCCTGATAATCAAAACAGCAGTGCACTGATGGAAAGAAGCAGGGCACAAGCCTTCCTCTCCCAAACAGGTTTTAACCCTCTGAATGACAGCTCTTTTATGCTTCCTCCAACTTTGACTTATTTCACAGCCTTGACTCCCAGAGTTACATGTGTGTGATGGAGTCACTCACTGTTCTGCTGCTGCCATATTCAACATTATCAGATTTACTTTAGCTCATGCTGTGTGTATTTCTGGGGACAAAAAAAAATATTTCAAACACAACAGACTCTCAAAAAGTTTTAGTAGAAAAAAAGCCCATATTCTTTGTGAGAACAGTTTGATGCAAACCAGAGAGACAGGAAAACAAAACCACTTCATTTTAAAACAATTTCTGCAGCAATCCTTCTGTTTTTTTCAAATCTGCTAATTTTTCTGAAATTTAGCACTTATCAGGTTGCATTTTAACGTCCAGTTTTTCACTAGCTCTAGTTAGTACATCCATCTGCAAAATGCTGTGGTATTTGAGAGGAAAAGCTTATGCATATGAAACCATTTTTATATATGTACTTATTAAAAAGGCAAATTCTAAAGTCATTTCCAGCATGTCAATGTTATTTCTTCTAGAGCACAAATTAATCTAAAGTTAAAAAGCATCTTTGCTATTCTACGGTCATGAATCACTTTTCTATGTGTTCAAACTTTAGAAATACATATATACTTTACTTGAAGTGTTATACTTAGACTTAACTGTAAGCTTCAAAAATTCAAAAAAGCTGCTTAAGGAAGAAATGGGTGAACTAATTTGGAAACTATAAGCATCACTACCCACCCTTGTTAGCTGCCATGCTATATGGAATTAGATTTTCTCAAACTTTTAAAGCCATCCATTAAAGGTAACAGAAAAAGGCTTCAATAAACTCGTTTTTTTTTTTTTCGTGTTCACCATGGAGTGCCCTTTCCAAAGTGTTTTCAGCAGCAGGAGACATCTAAAGGCTGAGTAACATACTGCAAGCAAATATGTAACTACATTCAACAGTCCACTCCTTGAACACACACACACACACACACAAAATTAGTATTCTTCACATTTTTAGTCACAGAGTTACACTACTAAACATGTTGATGTTTGGAAGTACTCAGGACAATCAACACCTCTCTATCTATATTATTTGATTTGAAAGCTCCTGAATTGGGGAGTTACTTGGAAGAAAATTTTCAGTTCCATGTGTCTATTTGTTTCATTCCCATTTTTGACAAATCTAGAAACACTGACATGTCTAGAGATAAACTATTTTTAGAGATTCAGTAATTACAAAGACAGGAGAGGCTCATGCAGCACTTAATTGAATACATCTCTGAGGTAAACATCCATGGAAACACTCTTAGATCACGGAAAGGGAGAGATTATCTAAGCACAGTTTAGACTGCAATGAAAGGAGATTCAAATTGTATTATTTTCCTTTTGACCCATCAGTCAGGGACAGTTGCTGCAGCTCACCTGATGCACAGTAACCTGAGTGAGGATCCACACCTCACAGCCACATCACAGGTGGTGCAAACCAGCATAGTGGAGCAATCCTCACCTCATCAGCATGGCACCAGGACAAGGCAGCTGAAAATCCAACCTCCGTCCTGCAGATGTGGACCTGATTTCCAGTCCTACAAACATCACCAGGCTGCCAACCTGCTTGGGCAGAGCAACTGCCAGACAGCTCAGCAGCAGCTTCTGTTTCAGATCGCACAGACTGTGTGCAAGCACTGCCTGTGTGAAATAACTGAAGTTACAACCACCATCCATCTCTAAACTACATAAATCTCACCAGCAGTTCATAAAACAGCAAATCCTGGAGCCAGCTGCAAAATGCTGTCTCCCAGTTCAGAGAGACATTGTGCCAATTAACATCAAATAACCAACTTTTCACTAAAATAAGCAATTTACATAGCATTCTTCCCTGCAAGGAGAGAGCAAATAAACAGCATCCCTCCACTCCTCTGGCTTTTGCTGCTAGGTACTTACTCATTTCCAGTTTATCAGCTAATTATACATGTGCCTTGGCATTTGAAGACATAGGAGCACACTTTATTTAATGGCTAGTAATTACACAGGCCTTCTCTGATCCCTCTGCTCTAACAGGAAGGCTCTTCTGTGTTCATCCTCATGCTGTCAACTCTAGAGGTTAAGGTTCCCTGGATGGCTGGTTGTTATCTTGTTGCACACACAAGGCAGGCTTATGCTTCATGTGACGACACAGGCTTCCCTCATAATTCTCTGTTAATTCTACAAATTATCTCCTTCAGAGCTGAATGCTGACCTCAGTTTCACAGAATCACAGAATGTTAGGGATTGGAAGGGACCTCAAAAGACTTTAGACTTCCTTGTATTAGGCAAATAGGTAATTTCTCTCCTATAGTCCACGGAAAGATAATATTTTCCCTGGTCTAGTTTATGCTAGTTGCTGGAAAGCTTGGTTCTACTGGCCAAAAAAATCAGCTTTTTCTCATTGGTGTTTGGAGTTGGCCCTGAGGACGTTTGGCAGGATGCAGCTATCACAGAATCGCAGAATGTTAGGGATTGGAAGGGACCTCGAAAGATCATCTAGTCCAATCCCCCTGCCAGAGCAGGAACACCTAGATCGGATCGCACAGGAACGCATCCAGGCAGGCTTTGAATGTCTGCAGAGAAGGAGACTCCACAACCTCTCTGGGCAGCCTGTTCCAGTGCTCTGTTACCCTCACTGTAAAGAAGTTTTTTCTCATATTCAAGTGGAACCTCCTATGTTCCAGCTTGAACCCATTGCCCCTTGTGCTATCACTGGATGTCTCAGAGAAGAGCCTGGCTCCATCCTCCTGACACTCACCCTTTATGTATTTATAAACATTGATTAGGTCACCCCTCAGTCTCCTCTTTTCCAAGCTAAAGAGACCCAGCTCCCTCAGCCTTTCCTCATAAGGGAGATGTTCCATTCCCTTCATCATCTTTGTGGCTCTGCGCTGGACTCTTTCCAGCAGTTCCCTGTCCTTCTTGAACTGAGGGGCCCAGAACTGGACACAATATTCCAGATGAGGT
>WKFP01014367.1:2215516-2238349 GCA_011057875.1 Pterocles orientalis | reverse complement strand
CCCTGGGGGACTCCACTAGATACAGGCCTCCAACTAGACTCCATCCCATTCACCACAACTCTCTGGCTTCTTTTCTCCAGCCAGTTCACAATCCATCTCACTACCCGATCATCCAGATCACACTTCCTCAGTTTAGCTGCAAGGATACTGTGGGAGACAGTGTCAAATGCTTTTCTGAAAGTTTGTTCAGAGCATGTGTAAAAGCAGCTTTTGTTTTCATGTCTAGGTTAAAAATTACCAGGTGTGCAAAAGGCAATACGAAGACCCGTTCGCTGTTAACGCTTCCCTGGAACAGATCAGTACACAGGCCTTGCACTTCAGGTCAACATTAATGCAACCTGCTGCTGCAGTTCTCAGCCTGGGTGTGCAGCACCACTGGGATGTTCCTGGGAGAGAATACAAATATGTCAGTGTATCAGAGACATATGGATATGGCGAGATACAAATTCTTCTTAACTTGGCACAGAGTTGAACAGCACAGCTGGAGGGGATGAGACTTCAGGCAGGAATGCTGCCAGGGAGGGGAAATATTGACAAGAGTTACAGTTGTGGGGAACACGTTTTTAATTTGTTGTCACTGGTGTTTGCAAAGGAAACTTAAGCTTTAGGATTATGCTCAGAAAATTGAGTGTGAGACTTAACTGTGACCCATTTCATCACGGGAATGCTCAGAAAAGATGAGGTGAATCAGCAAGAGGCATGGAGGCACACACATAAATTAAGGTTCTTTAGACTCCCAAATGAACATCATTGTTCAAGCCCTGCCACTCATTCCTCTAATTTAAGGCCACTTTACTTCTGAATGAGGGCATTCATGTGAGTTTAGGATGCTAATTCATTTCATTAGTTGATACCCCGAACCTCCCCTGAGTTTACTTCTGTAGACAGGCTCTGTCCCAGCTATGTACTACTGGAGAACCTTTAAAGCTTCTGGCCTCCAAACACTAGAAAGAGGTATTTACATACGCCTTTAACAAGTGGGGACTTCAGAGACTGAGATATCCAAATCAAACATTTACATCTCTAACCCCCCTTCAGAGTTTCTCTGGTTTTGGTAATGATCACTCCTGATTTTGGTAATGGATTAACCCTAGAGCAGAGTAGAAACTTGAACCTACCACTCTCATCCCAGCTGGTAGTCTAGCCATTTGCCCATCTGTGATCTGTGCTAGCTGAATCAATCAACCTACATCAATGGCAAATGATGTGCTAAGCTTTTCATGATGGAAGCATTTCCTTCTCACTTGAGGCAAACAACCTTTCGGAAAACATCCGAAATCAGCAAGACTGAAGCAGCATCTAACATTAACAAGATAATACTTACAAAATGCAAACAGTTAATACAGGGAAAAAAAATAAAAAGAAAAAAAAGTGGCTTCTAGAAGTAATGGGATCAAAAAGAGATAATGCAGCCAACTTTCTAGTTACTCTGACTTTTGAATCTCTTAGAATTCCTATTTTCAAGCTTGTCTGTGCATATGCGATTTTTTTTTTAATTTTCATGAAATGAAACAAAAGCCAAAACACTTATATAAGCAACCCATTCTGGGTGCTTTATGACTCACAATTAGATAGTAAGAAACCATAGCACACAACCTATGAAAGAGGATTCTTTTTGAAATTGTCCAAGATGAGCAAAACATGGAATTAACTGTTATGCTGTTTTAAATGCACTGTGATAAACAGCACTGGAACAATGTGGTTTTGTAGCTTTACATTGTGGTTAAGAATATGAAATACACAAAATGTTTAAATACCTAGAAATAGAATTTATTTACTAACAGAAGATATCTGTAAATTCTGTTATTTGGAGCACAAACTGGAAAAATTTTCCTCTTCACTTTCTGGCAAATGACTTACAAGTTGAAGCAACTCTGGAGGGCAACCAGAAAAGAGGAAACTGAATGTAAACCTTCCAGAACCACGTCTGAACTGTGTTGTGAATCCCTTCCTGTCACATTTTGAAAAGTATTCAACTCGCTGAAAAATTAAGTACAATTCAGTCCTCAGCACAGGGTAATAGGAGGCTTTTAAGCATCTCATCTCTCCTGTGTTAATACATTTGCCCTCATAAGTGCATCACACCACCCTTTGTCACTTGTCCAGAATAATCACTTATTGTTGCTACCAAAGAAGGGAACACCAGATGTTTCTGCTCCAGTGGTAAAAATTCCAGATGTTACATAAACACTCTTGGGTCTTATACATGTAAATACCTGGATAATAGGTACTGTGCTGATGGATAGCGCTTCTGGATATATCACACAGTGCAGCAGGTTGTAGGTCCAATAAAAATCATTACTGTTCTGCATCTGTATTGTTTCCTTCATTTAACTATAAATCAGTTCTATTGAAAATGCTTGCCTTCTTTCACACCCACCTTTAGCTGTCCCTGCTGCTAAACCAGTGGCTCCAGTCTTCACCTGAGACCAGACAAGCTTGCAAATACACCTTCTTTGGGAAAGAGAGACTCTCTTTTCACAGAAAGCCAAGAGAGGCCCAACTGTAGACACTGTGAGGGGAACAGACAGATGAGAATTGATGTAGTCTGTTGATTCCTAGAGTTATCTCACCAGGCAGATCTGCTCTAGAGAAACAGGTAAAACCATGTAATCATTTAGGCTGGAAAAGACCTTTGGGATCATCGAGTCCAACCCTTAACCTAAAACTGCCAAGTTCACCACTAAACCATGTCCCCAGGTGCCACATCTACATGTCTTTTAAATACCTCCAAGGGATGGCGACTCTACCACTTCCCCGAGCAGCCTGTTCCAATGCCTGAGAAACCTTTCAGTGAAAGAATTTTTTCTAGTAGCCAATCTAAACCTCTCCTGGTACAACTTGAGGCCATTTCTCCTCATCCTATTACTTGCTGGTTGTATCAGAGGCCTCAAATTGCACAGTAAATACATCCTTTGACACAGCATGTTAAGGAGAGGGGAAGACAGCATTCAAAGCAGAGCTGCAATAGGCCAGCATTAGTTCACCAGCTTTTGTATTGGATCCCCATAATAAGCAGAGATGTTTCACAGTAGATCAAAGTGAAGGAAAAAGCAATTTCTGGAATAGATTATAAAGGATCCTGTTCTGCTTTGACTTGGTCTGTAACTTCGAGCTTTTCCATGTTTCTGATGTTATCAGAAATAAGGCCACACAGAAAAAATATAAGGAAAGCTACATATACACATATTCAAGTAAATAACAACATAGAAAAAGGGAAAGGGTGCTGCATTTCATGGCAGCAGTGATTACTTGAAGCTCAGAAACAGGAGAAATGTCAGGCCCTGTTCCAGATCTCTTGCTCTAGAGAAAGTGGGGAGGAGGGAATGATCCAAAGAGAAACAAGTGGATGAGTCTTTTCTGGGTAAATAACAGAAATATCACCCTCCCTGGAGGATCTGGTTACTCAAAACAGTACAGTAGGACACAGAGTCTCAATTCTTTGTTATGGTGACAACTCTGTTTAAAAGGTGAAGAAAACTATTGGAAGTAGGTGGGCATTTAGATTTTATTACAAGGAGAAACTGTTGAGGACTCAAAGGTGGAAGGCAATGCAGGTGGAAGTGATCCTAAGACAGCAGATGAAGGGAAAGAAGAGGAGAATGAGGACAATGGCTTCAAAAAAAGGAAAAAAAAAAGCAGCAGAGTTCAACACATTCAGAACTGTGAGGCATGGTTTCCTGGGAAAATAATCTAAAGTAGAGAGGAATGCAGGAGATTAGGTAGTGCTGAAAGAGACTGTATCAAAAGCACAATAGCAGTCTACCTGAGTACAAAGGAGGGACGGTGAACATAGCTTGAAACCAATATGGTTACATTAGGAGCACTTTAAAGACCAATAATCAAAAAGCAACTGTATAGAAAGTGGGAACAAGGACAGGCAACTAAGAGTATAAAGGAACAGCATAAGCATGCAGGGATAAATGAAAAAGGCTAAGGCATAAGATGAATTACAACTAACAAGGACATAAAGACAACAAAGAAGGCTCTATAAATACATTAAAAGTAAGAGCAAAGAAAAGCATAAACCCATCAGTTAATGGAGAAGAACAAATCTGATGATGCCGAGAACGCAATTTTGTCTCTGCCACAGCCTCCAGAAAAAAAAGATTAGTTGTGACCCAATACTTAACACAATTAATTCTAATAAGGAGATGAGAGAGCTGGCCAGAACAGGGAACAAGTTGAAAACTGTTTAGATGAGTCAGGGCGTGCTTGCCCAGGGATATAAAAATGCACTAAGTTCAGGTGTGAATATATCCCTGTGACCCTGCACCAGCCAGCACCTGCTTTAGAAGTGATGCACATCTGTATCCGCAGAATAAGTGGGCAGAGGTGTTATATTGGTTCAGACGCTAGTTGGTGTCTGACCTTGACAAGGAGATGCTGGTGACAGACCTAGGATATTTCTAGAGATGAAAGAAGGGATATATTCACACAGGTAAATTTCAGCACTCAAGAGATTTTTTTTTTCTTTTTAGACAATTACTTGAATCTGTTCAGCTGAAAAGTATGCAAAGAACATGGGTCAGAGCCCCACAGCTACCAGCTCCATGCAAATGGGCAATGCCAGCTTTGCTCTGCCATCTGCTGTGGAGGCTGGCTCTGCAAAAAAATACAAGCAAGAGTTCCTACAGTCAGAAACACAACCCTTGGTGTTATGGGATGTGTTACCCAACAGTTTCTGCTGCTCAGTCAAGGTACAGACAACCTGCTATGCTCCAAGACCTTGTAATCTCTCTCCTGACTGCCCAGGATTTGTCCCTGCCTACTGTCCTCCATATGGCACAGACCAGATGAAGTGTGTGCTCGCAGGACTCCAAGTTTTAACTGTCCTCTATTAATAACACAGATTATTCTTTCTGCAACACAAAGTGACTCTGCAGCATTTTCTGGTAAGGGAAATTATAGCTTGGCATCTGTTCTTTTCACTGCCAGAACCAGATTGCTCATCTTATTATATCTTACAAAATGCTCAAGACCTGCAAGGAGAAAATTGATTTTCAATATGGCCTTTTTTGTTTTAATAGGCACACTTAAGATCATGAAAAGCACTATGCCAGTTCCAGCCACATCACAGCTCTTTTGCAGGGACAGCAATCGTAAGGGCATTAGGAAATAAAACTGAGAAGCTTCAAAACATAACATCCCAACACTGACTGACATCAAGAAGCTCTGCACAATGCTGTCCCATTTCAGCTCAGCTGGGAACAAGTCTACCACTTAACCCTGGGGGGTGAGTGAGCACAGCAGAGAACATCCTCATACCACAAAAAGAGGAGGACATTTTGTAGCTATTCCCTTCTCCTGCAATCTCTCCATTTACAGGTGGACTAACTCCCAAAGCCACAATTTCCAACTGAGCCAACACAGTACCAGAGACATTAAAGAACAGCCTTCGCACTTTTTAAAACATGGCACAGTAGCACAGGTTCAAAAGAGGAAGCAACCTGATGGCTGGGATTGATATTGCTATTGTCACCCACGTTCAGGGGTGGAAGGACCACACAGCCAGAAAGAGCTGTGTATCTGCATTTAAACTGGGCTCTTTGCTGAACAGAATTGGTGTTAAATCAACAGAGAAGATCATTCCTGACTTTTATCCTGTTGCTACACCTTACCAGCAAGAGGAAAGTGACAACCACCTGCTGGGTTACACATTGCTTTCCTAAGCCTCACACTATGAAGTAAAGCTGTAAGAGTTAAGGATCTGCGGAAAACAGCATACCCTTGCAGTTGATGTGCCTTCTACAAAAATTTCACAGAGCAAGTGAATGTCTCTGTTCCTAGAAGTAATCTGAATTTCTTTACAAGGCAGTCCAGCAGCTGCATTTGCCAAAAGGAGGTCAGAGACTAGGTATTATTAATAAATAGCCATTGTCTGTATGGTACTCATAGCATTTGCACCACAAACCTACATGGCTTGAAGACACAGCCTATAGCTGGCCGTGCCCCAGAAGCATTTCCAAGAGGTAGTGCCTAGACACAGACCCAGGAGCTGTAGACAAGCTCAGAACAGAGTCCAGCTCCCGTGTACAATGATCAGCCTTTGGCTGCTACTGAGAGCACGAAAACACAAAAGCCAGGAGAAAGAAAATTATCTGACTTCCAAGTCAAACTGTCCCACCCCTCTTAGGCTTACAGTTCTGATTTAGTCTCTTTGCATGTCCCTTTCCCTATTCCCATTCAGTCAGACCTTCGCAAAATCCAGAAGGGAGAAGCACAAACCTGCTATGAGGTTCTAAAAGAAAATACTAACCCCAAAATTGATCTATTCACATCATTGAGAAACTTACGGCAATAAACCTTCCCAGAGAGACCCTTTCTGTTACCTCCCTGCATCCCCCAGTTCAGCAGGTACATTCAGCTCAGTGACACCCATCATTATTAGTGTTCCATACTAGTTGTTGTAGAGCAGCTGAGCACAGAGAGTTTTCCTCCCTGTGCTCGAGCATTGCAGCAGCAGCACAGAGGATGTTTTCACCTCCAAAGGTGAGGGGGGGGGGGGAACAGCTACAACAACCTCAGTAAAGCAGATGGGTCAGACGGAGAAGCACTTTAGCCTACAGAGATGCAGTCTCTATTCAACAGGCACATTGTGCAGCTTAGCTAGTTAATGTTACTGTGCTGGTTTGATACATAAATCATGCATTAGCACTTTTGTTCTCTGTCCGCAGGGCACACATAACTAACTGACATGGCGCAGAATTTGCTTTGGCTCAATAGCAGAGCTGCTATTCTAAGGGCATTCATTAAGTGGAAATGGCCAAGGGAAGCAGACACAGTACAGTGGATATTTCCCTTCTAATTGCCTATGAATATCTGTTGAAAGCCCTCCTACTTTTTTCCTCAGTTTTAGCAGCTGGAGAAAGGACTGTATATGGACACTGAATAACTGGGTGTTCAGAACCTTTCCAGATTTATTAAAGTAACTGTTTTCATTCCTCACTAGGACCTCTTTCCTCAATTTCCTTCCCAGTTTCTTGGGGATAACAAAGACCAGGATTGCTGCCCACAGCCAGGACTACGTACCATTCCCCTCCAAGTGACTTAAGCCATTTTTTCAGAAGACATTGTTATTTTTTCTAATCTTCCAGCATTTTATATTAGCAGATCACTTATTTACCAGCTTCATCTCCCACCATCACTGGTCTTCACTGGCTAAAAACCCCACTACTGCTTCTCTCAAAGGACTCCAAGACCTGCCCTAGTCTTCACATATGCAATGACACCCCTTCCCATACATGGATAAATCCCACGTTGAACTCAACAAGCTAGGGATGCAGTCTGCAGAAGTCTCCTTTCAGAATAAAGTTTGTGCTCTACGTGCCAATGAACTTAAGTTTAGCCTGAACTATAAACAGAAGGTCAGTGGTCCTATTCCACTGCTGTTTCTATCCTGGTAATTTTACAATGGGGTAAACAGAACACAAAAGCACTGAAATAATGGAAGGTAAAACATAAGTCATAGGAGCTGCAGGTTCAAGTGTCATTTGCCAACGTTGTGCACAGTAAATGCAACCTGCTAAGACACTCCAAGGGAACAGACACCTGTAAGCAGTTTGAGAAGAGAAGCCTTTGAAAATAAGACTAGGGCTGAGCTGAGTTCAGGCACACAGAAAATACTGGAATCAATTCCAAACAAGGCTCAGTTTATGTAACCTTGCCCAAGGTTAGAGACATTGATAATGCTCAGAAGTTCACAGGGACCAGATCTGATGACTCTGAAAAGAAGTGATGAAATTCAGAGACCACCTCTATCAGTTGTGGAAGTTTTCTTTTAATGTCCTGGTAACTTCACCATTTAAATCTGGAAAAAAACAAAACAAAACAAAAAAAAAAATCACACCACCTTACAGCAATTAAAATTGTTTTAAAAAGTCAAAGTTTGATGGCAGGAAAGTAATCTGGAAACAGTCTGCAAGTCTGCCTTAGGACGAGTCATGCATATTTTATTTCCTTCTTCAAATGTAAATGCATGTCTAATGTATTTAAAGTTTTGTCTATTGCCAGGCTGCTTTAGCAGCAGATGTACAAAGGGAAAGAGATGACAAGGTAACTGCAGCAAGACAGCTTTCTCAGCACTTGAAACCCTGAGTATATCAGCACAGTAGACGTAGTGATGATCCACATATCCTAAATGGTACAGAAGGAGGCAAAGGGAAGGGTAAACAGTCAAGGAGAATGGGAAGAAAAAAGGATGCCTTTCATTGCTAATGGGATTAAATGAGATAGGTGTTTAAGACCCAGCTGTATTTGTGTCCAATCATCTTGATGCTCCCTCAGTGCAGGGCAGGTTCTGGTCTCTTAAGTATCCTGAGCATCCTGAAGTTTCCTCCAATGCATGGAAAGCATTCTCCAGGCATCAAGTATACCAAAACACAGCCATGGTGCCCTTCCTCTTTCCCTTGATCATGTGCCTGATTGCTAGATGGGACATCTGGGAAGTGAAGCAGCACAGAAAACTCAGTAGATGGAAAATACATGAGGAAGGGAGAAGGAGGTTCCAAAGCTTTGTCTGTTTTGCATCACCAAATAGGCCAAAACCATGAGATCTGATGTGAAAACAATCTTTCTGCTGATCTGTGCCTTGCAAAAGCCCCAAAGAACATGCAGAAAGAGTAGATTGGCACAACTTAGCCAACAGATGTAGGAGTGACAATGAATTACCATAGCTTTGTAAGAATAGCTTGCTTTGGGCCAGGTCTCAGAAGAATGTCCTGTCTGAGAGACAGAAACAACTCCAGTCATTATTGGGAAAGCAGAAAGCAAGTTTCAGTTTAGGACTCCGAGCCCCATGCCCATTCTATCTCCTACAGCACCAAAGCTTTCTCATGGCCGAGGGGTCTGGAAGAAGACCAAATCACTGAAAGTAAATTAGTATTTCCAGTAATACTACTTCTTTCCACCTAGTCTTATTCCAAATGACTAGAAGCTGCTGCTCACACAACAGTAGGCATGAGAGATGGAAGGAAACCAAGGGACCAATTAGGTCATTAATCCATCAAGTCGACAGAAGATTAGTCCTTTGAGCACATTTCTTACTGTTTCATCCAGTTTACTTTTTAAACAACCCCAGCAATGGAGAGTCTATATCACTTCCCTTGAGGAAATTACCCACAGCTTTTTAAAGATCTCTCACCAGAACAATTTAAATTCTTTCCAGCCTAGATTTTCCCCTTTTCTTAATTTTATGTTACTGCTTTCAGCAACATTTTGTGGCCTGCTTTGTAGGCCATTCCCCAGCACGCACTCTGCACATGTGTATACATCTTTCCTTATCCTCTAGCCATGTAAAATATATTCAGCATTTTCATCTTTTCCAAATGCATCTTCTTCCAGCCCTTTAGATTTAGGAAAAAGTGGTAACTTCTTTTGGGAAGATTTTCCCCTGAATTTTTCTCCCACTTGTCTCTATGATCTGCTGTCCTCCTGCTGTATTTGCAAAGCTTAGACTAGCACACCGATCTGCTGAAAGAAATAGGACAAGAAGACACAGCAGACTATGGAACAATATCAACTGCACAAAATTCCTTCCAGGAGGGAAAATAAAACACAGACATTTTTCTTCTCTGCTGAAGGAATAGGATGGGAGATTGGCTGGCTGTTCACTCCTCTGTCGGTAAGAGATGTCCTATGAATGTGCCTTTACCTGCCTAGCAGAAGAATCAGGCTAACCTCTGATACAAAGAAAGAAGGCAAGCACAAGCACAGAAAAAAACACTCCCAGGAAACCATGTTTCATATTGACACCATTACCACATCCAGCCACAGCAGAGGTCTGGATCTCAAAGCACCACTCCTGTCTCTGGGTCAAGTCTCAGCCTCCCCATGTGCTGAAATTGAGAGCAGCTGCAGTAACCACTTGTGGGACAGCTGATGGTAGTCAGGGCCTGAGCTGCCCTTTGCTAGATGCCAAAATGCACAGCCAAAGACCAGCTACACACTGGAAGAATCAATGGAGACAGTCCTTTCCAATCTGAGGGCTGGAAATCAGAGGAACTGAAGATAAGTGAGGGATCACACAATATGGAATAAGCAGTTTTTACAAGATGTTTTTGCTTAAGTGGGATATAAAAAGTAATTTTTTAGTGCAGCATCTAAGGAAGTTACTGCCTGTAATTACAGGCAGAAGAGTACCACAGACAGCACAGAACGGCTGCTGCATATGCATAGGCAGAGGTTCCCAAGGTAGCCAGTTCTTCTCAAGTCAATTGCCTGTTGACTTGCTCACATAGAAACACTGCAAAACACACTATAAATTTCTCCAAAACACACTACAAATTACTCCAGCTTCACTGAAGCCAGAAGCTTGTCCAGATTTATATCTGATGAAAGTCTGCCTGGGAGACACCAGTCACACAGGCCATTCCCACAGCCCCACCAACTTCACAGGGACTGGCACGCACCAGTGAGAGCACCTCTGGGCCAGGATGAGCAGGATAATGGACTCATGGTGCTATATCTGTCCACTACAGGCCTCTTTGTGCAACTGCAGGAGAAAAGAAGACAGAGGCATATTTCACAAAACCAGAGAGCCACAGGCTACTAGGAAAGTCCAGAGGTGGTTTGGCCTCAGATAGTAACTGAGCTTTCTACAGGGGATAAACAATGGCTGCTTCTCTGCTCCTAGTTGAACAGGAGTTTGGGATCATGAGCAACACAAATATGCTCACTATATCAGGTCTCTCTCTTCCTCCAACAGATAGAGATCTCATTAATGCATTTTTACACCACACCATCATAGTTTCTCTTGACTTTCAATGGCTTTGAGCTACAACCACACACCTTGAAGAGATGAGCTTTTTGCATACCTGATAAACTAAACTTTAAACTAATTATTGAAATATCCAAGCTGCTAAGGCAACAACTGCCAGCTGAAGCCTCATTCTCTTCACTGCTTAATCTTCACTTACAGTGTCAGAATTCATTTTTCTTTCCCACTGCACTCCCTGTTCCCAATTGCGCGTTCCCAAACACTCACACACACCCCTGTTGCACCTCCACCGAGCATGCTACTTACAAGACTTCTGGAAATAGATCATTCAAGAGAGCGTTTATTTGTTTCAAACAATAAACCTAAGCAAGCAAAAGGAACAACTCAATTACTGTTTACTTGAGGACAAAACTACAGTGTCTTGGATACCTTTGTGTGCAGCAGAAGGCAAATTTCCTGTTACATTCGTCTCCAATTTCTCTTCTAGAGTCCTAAGCAATAGTAAGTAGTAAGCTCTCTACTCTGCCAGAAGCAATTGCATTTTAGAATAAGCAGTTACAACAAAAGTTTAAGTAGAAAGCACAACCATCAAGATGCAGCTACCACACCCAGCAAGGGGGACAGAGGTGTTTCCCACCTTATCACCACCTATGGCTTCAAGCAATGCATAGACTTACCTGAGCCACGAACCCAGCATCTGAGTAAGAAATCCCCACCCTTCTGCTGTGTCAGACAAGCCCTTCCTCCAAGCTGCCACCAGCTTCTTTTGTTCCAGCCCAACCAAGAGGCAGAGGAACTCACAACTCCAAAGCCAGAAGCATCCTCCACATTGCTAACCCCTTGCTCCTCCTCCACTCTGCAAATTTGAAGGGTCTTTTCCTTTGCAGCTGATTCTACTCTCTCCTAAGGGCCAGGTAAGCAAGGACAGACAGCTGTGGCCTTTCTGCAGAAAAGGGCATTTGCTGCTCTCTTGCCAGCTGAGGGACAACGTCCAGTCCCCTGAGGAATGCAGGTATCATCTCCTCTGCATGACATTTGCACAGTGCTTTACAACACAGCTATGTAAATGTAAGACAATCAGGGGGTATTGTTCAAATCCTGTACACCCATCTGAAGCCAAGAGGGTAATGCCAGTTTACACCATCCAAGTATCTAGGTCTGTGTAATTAACAATTAGAGATGAAGCACAGGGACTGAAAGCAATAAGGCCAGGTTTACTTAGGTCTATGGCCAGCACTGAAGTACAGTTTTTCTGTGCACGATCTTACTGAAAAGCAAAATTCTGTAAGAACAGTTTTACTGAAAAGCAAAATTTTGTCAGATGAAAACAAAATTCAAACTAGCTGAAGACATCATCTGACACTGCATTTGTCATTGCAATGGCTGGAAAATTTTCCAGTCTGTTGAACAGCACGTACAGTCTTTGCAGGTGAGTCAGAAAAACCCTAAGGCACAGAAGAGCATGTACGGTAGAGGTCAAATAGCACTATGCTGTGAGCACTGAGGCCAGCAGAAGCTGTGAACACACATGGGTTTGAGGACACCGCTTGGCAAAGTGGCATTTTCTACTTTTCTTCTACTGAAGCTATGGGAACACTAACACTGCAACACTCCCCCGCCCTCCCTGCCCCAGTTAAGTCCTAATTAAAACAGTTGGCAGAGGTGATTTACCTAACCCCTCTGTGCAACACAATCAGATGACTAGAAACACCCCAAGTCCTGAATTCCAACAATTCTATCTCCTTATGCTTTTACCTGACAGATCAAAGAGCTTCTTTCACACACTTCCTCTTATGCGACACCATCCACTGGCCTAAGACATTTTCCTTTATTAATAAATACTCTAACAATACCCTGAAAGTCACAGGTAAAAAGTGCTGGCACTCCACAGGGCAGTGCATGTGAAACACTCCAGTACTTTGTCCAGAGCTTTCCATGCAGCTCACTGTTTAATGAGTCCATCACCAGGTTTAATGACCTGCCAGAGCTTTAGAAACACTTTGCCCTCCTCATCAATGATTCACACACAGTCTTAAAACTGTGCACAGATTAAAGAGGCTGCTGCTCCCCCACCTCGCTTCAACCCAAAGCAGTTTTAAATATTTCATCTCACCACAGAACTCTTCTGTACACATCCCAAAGGCGTTCTGAGAAGCTCTCGCTGGGAGTCCGGCTTTGTCTGGCCAAGAGCCTGCTGGCACCACGAGAAAGCTGTCGCTGCCAGGCCTGCCCACATCCTTTATTTACTTTTTTTAATGAGTCCTGCATGATCCCAGCTCTCAAGAGTGGGGACAGGGGTTTCTGAGGTGGTTGGTGCTCTGTATTTATGGAAAAGCAGATGGAAGCCCTGATTGCAGGGACAGAACAAAGAAGTACCTGATCCACAATTACTGGGGTCAGCAGGAGCCTTCCTTTGGCTTCAAGGGAAACAGAGTCGTGACCCTCTTTTCCTGTTAGCTCTGGTGGTATTTAAAGGGGATCAACAAATGCAGAAGCATAGGCAGGATCTTGCACTTCCCGAATAAGTAAGTTGAGGATGACCAGTCTTCTAGGATACCCAGAACACCTTACAGCTCTTACTGCAAAGCAACCCTGATGTGAGAGATTTCATGGACCAGACAGCCATAGAGACTTCACTCCCCTTCCCCAAGTAAGTCTATGCCCTGTGATATAGTCCTCACGAACACGTTTTTTGGTCCCTGGGGAAGAAGAGCAAAGGAGCCTAGGGAGAGGAGAAAAAGACCTAGAGCCACTCCTCAGCTTTGCCACCAATGGCAGGATGCTGCTGATACTAGTCTCAGCCACTGCTTCACCATCTCCCAGACAGGAATGCTACTAGCAGATCACACTGTCCACAGCATTTTGGGATTTACACGTCCCTTGTACAATACAAGCTACTACGTTACTAGGAATGGCCATATTTATGCAATACTGTGGCCATGCACACCACTCACTTGTAGCAGGCAGAGCTCTGTCCAACATGCTGCATTTTGCTATAAATGCAACTTTTCCACAGCGTCTCTAGGCAGATTCCTGCAGCTTAATAGTGTTTTTCCAAGTATTCATATACGTTCCCTTAGGATTATATGCTAATTAAACAAAGAAATAATTAAAAATATCAGGAAACACAATAGTGAGAGAATTGATTATTAAGCACATCATCATACACTCTCCCATCTGTTTTTTCACTTTGTCCTCACCCTCCTTTCACCAGCCGTACACAACATCTTGCCCTTAGGTGTTCGCAGATAGTGTTCCCCCCGACTGTTGATAGGTCACTAATTTAATGGAAAATCCATTTTCCAGCCATTTGGCTTGTTCTGCAAAGAGACAAATCATATTCTCTAGATAAATAATTTGTAAATTTTGATTGGCAAATCATTTATGCACTTAAAAAAAAATTAGTTAACCAGCTCTGAACACAGAAAGAGGACAAATCCAGGGAAGGAGACATGCAGAGAGATAAATGCACACACACACGGACACACTATTTCCTTTGCAGCTGCCTCAGCAGCTCTGGATTTCTGCCTTTCTGGCGTGTTTCTCACCTAGAGGCCTTGGAAGAGGCAGGGAGCATGTTGCAGCCACCTGAACACATGTCCCCATATCTTTGCTTTCCTGTACAGAGGACTCGGTTGGATTTCACAGCTTGTAGGAAGTGGCAACCAGACTGCATTTCCCCAGGGTTTTACAAAGCAAATTTATTGGTAGTGGAAGGTGCCTGCTGAAGGCATGAGGAATCAATCCCTGTCCTCACAACAGGGGTACAGGACAACCTTGGTCCATGCTGTCCATCCGCCCTGACTGGTGGGGACTTCAATTTCTATATTGATTCAACCTCAGGAGTGTTTGGAAAGGAGACCTCCATCACAATGAGTTGAGCTGGGACCACATAAGTCACAAAAAGACTTTAAACCATGGTGACTTTTGCTCCGAAATGCATGAGATCCAGCAGCAAATGGCCACAGGACCTATCAGCTCAACACAACCAGACAGCTCATTTTCTCTGTTTTAAGATAAATTGTGATAGGAACAGGAAAGATCTCAAAACTTTCTGGTTCTGGTTTTCTGGTTCTCTGTCAGTCCATCTCACCTGGTTTCTGGATCTTCAGCCATCCAGCCTTTACCAGCTGGGTGGTCCATGGCTAACAGCCACACTCAGTCTCCACATGCCTGTGGTCACTCATGGCATAGGAAAGGTTCCTTAGTAGATCATCCTGGGGCCCTCCAGAGAATTCCTGACCTTTGGATTTTCATTTAAACCAACTTAAAACATTTAGGGCCTCCATGGTGCAGAACAGCTTGCACAACTCCCTTCACAGCACCCTCCCATGGTCAGAACTGTGGGTGAGGAACCAGATGATGCCTGTATACCACCATGGACAATATAGCTGGTACCACTTGGTCACATCATTTCCTTGTCCTCATTTCTTCTCTCACCCCATGATGGGAAATGAGGACAAAACCCCTCAACAGGTGAAAGGAATCATATCAGTCCACAGCAGATATGGCCAAATCATGAAAATTTTTGTTTGTTGATGTACTCAGAAAATGAAGCTTTGCCTTCTCCTTTGTATTTCAGGTTTTCCAATATGAGGAAAGAGTGATGAGCTCCATGGGCCTGGCAAGGGTAGCCCTGCCTGAGAGAGAAGTCAAAGATCCCTTTACTTAGTGCAAAACTAAACAAAAGTGAGCAATAAAGCACTGCAGAAAGTGAGCAGGTAAGTACTTGCACTTTATCTTCAGTCAATATCTTTTCAGCATGGCTGATCTCTGAAATCTGATTTTGTGTTGTACTGCAAATCCATACCCCCTGGGAAGCTTACATCCCTCTTGCTGAGCATTAGCTCTCACTTCATTTGTCCGCACAATCTCTACGCAGCTGTCATCTCGACATCCAAGCAAGCTTAAACAAAAACGTAATCTCTCCATAAAGTACACCTCTATACTTGAATAGCTGTTGCTCTCAGGTGTCCCATTCCATGAAATCCATCACCAAACCACTTTGCCTCCCTCAGTGAGGGGAGGATGTTGAGAGAAGAGAGCTCTGTAATGCATCACAGGCTCAGTTTACTGGGGCTCACTGCCTCTCCCTGGCTCACTCTAATCTTTGCTGGGGCTGAGGGGCCATGGCATGGCTCCTAGGCCAGAGCCACTGTGGCAGCCATGGAAGGATTCATTGTACATCCTCACTGGACAACAAAGCCGACACAGTAGGATGTGGGAAGAGAAAGCTTTCAGTTAAAGAGCTGTGTGATGAACAACCAGACCTTGAGGAGAATACAGTAACAAGATGAGGGAGCAATAAAGTATCTATTGCAATAATGTCAATTCACTCCCTCTTTCTTTTTTATCTCTCTTCCTGTCCAGTGACTCAAGACATTAAAGAAAAGGGAACTGATCGATGCAGTTCTGCTGCTGTTCAAGCTGTGTCCAGAAAACATTTTGTTTCCCCATTACCCCTTCTTAGCTCCCGTTATATTACCACGATGGGTGCAAGGTGAATGACCACATTTCTGCATAACGTTTGTCCAGAAATTCCTGTAGTTTAACCACAGCAGGAAAATCTTACACAAAAGGAAAAGATAGGTGTTGAGGCTGTTTCCAAGCTGCCTTCCAGCTAGCTGTCTCCAGCACAGCTCAGCCAGAGAGCCATTGCCACAGCCCTCCCTAGGGTTCTCACTGGAGTACCAGTGCTAAAGCCCAGGCGTCACACTGAACTACCAGTGGCACTAGGGCTCCTAAAGCAAGAGATGTCAGGTACCCACTGTGCTTCTAAAAACCTCACTCACTTGGCCAGTTTGAGTCACATGAAAATCACGCTTGGCAAATCTCGAGGATCAAAGGAGCATCTTCATCCCTAACAGAAGCAGGGTGACCTTTAAGAAGTTTTATCAGGGTTGAGTTTGTTCCAGGTTATATAAAATAATTGCAGTAGTCTCAAAGCTGTGAAACCTGGGTATGAGGGGACAATTATGTTGGTAATTACACTGAAGAGTTAAGGTTAGTGGAACCAGACCCAAGCTGGTGTGAATCATTGCAGTTCCACTGGAGGGAACAGTTATTTACTCCAGATTAAAATCTGTTTCAGTAAGTTGAACAGAACAAGAAAGGGCTATAAACAGAATCAGACTTATAAAACAGTAAAACACAATTTTCTGTTGTTAAAGTAAATCTCTCTCCCACACTGGATTTCAAATCTGAGGGCCATGTCGGGTGAAAAGCAAGTCCCTCTGTTTGCTGACTTACATGCAAAAAGGGACGTAGCCTGTTGAGGCCTGTCAGCTATAACCCACTTGCCGCATCAGGAAGCACGGCTCGTAGACCGATGGGCCCAGTCCCCCCAGCCCCCTCAGCCCATCAGTTAAATCCTTTCTCCAGATGCAAAGATGGGTCCAAGGACTGCAGCATAGGTACAGGATTTCAGAGGCCTGGGCTCCATCCTTGCTTCTACTACAGCTATTCATCAAGGCTTTCAGGTTGTGTCTTAACCAGTCAGCTTTCAGGATTACCTTGCGCTTACACCAATGCCTATCTGTGGAAAAAACAATCTCTGTTGAGGTCCAGGGACTGGGCCCCATGACACTGGGTGCTTCTCTCCTGGCCCCCCTCTCTCTTCCTGCTCTGCCTCTCTTCATTGCATCACTGGAAACCCACTACCCTGAGGGCTCTGCCACAGGGAACCAGGGTCCAGACCAGACCTGCCACTCCTTATTCCTGATACCCAGCTCTGCCGTGTCCTGCTTCTTCCCACAACCCAAGAGGAGGAACCTTCTGGGAGCTTTGCTTTCTGAGCAAGCAGCACGCTGCAGACGGCTTGGTGCACTGCAAGGTGATGTACAGATGGGACAACAGTAGCAGACAGAGGTAATCTCTTATATTAAATCATCTGGGATGTGGGGTGAGGGCAACAGAGAAGCTTTTGAGCACATTAACCCTTGTCACATCACTCCACCTACAAAAGGCTTATAGTGTTCCAGCCACCAGAGCATTGCTGCTACAGCAGGGCTGACAGACAACTACAAAATGAGGACAAGCACTTTGACTTTACACTGCCCTGTAATGCCAGCAGTTTACATTGACCTGTAGTGGTGACCCACAACAACATTCAGCATTAATCTCAGAGACCAGGTAATGAGCAACTCCTCTTCAGCCTCCATCCTCTGCAACAGGGGCAGCCTTTGCACATTGGGGTGTTAAATCAGCCATCCACTACTTCTCTGGTGTTGTCATGGGAATCCCCTGCTCATGTTTCCCCACCACAGGAATCTTATTCCCAGTACTGGGCTTTTCAGCTATGGCTGTTGAGCTGATCTGCATATTAATCCAATAACCCTTTGCAATTACGTAAGATGAGAAGCAGGGCGGGGCGGGGGGAGAAAAGATGGAGCCCTCTGCAGATGTTGTCCTCACATATGGTCTCCCATATGGCTGTGTCTAACTGCTGCTTCACTTTAAAAGATCTCTCTCTTCAGAGAGTAGCTCCAAACCCTTCCATACTGCAATCAAGAGATTGATTAAGAACCAGGTAACACTGCAGGCCACTTTGTCATTGCTGATAGAAGTGCTGAACAGCCACCTCTAAATTACAGCTATCAATCTCTCAGGCTGTACATGGATACATTAATTTTTTCTTCTGTTCCCCACAGAGGCAGGTGCTTCCTGTTTTCTTGACATAAGCTGTGTGGATCACTTGCCTATCTGGCTTCTCTATGTTGTTATAATGGTATCTTTCCCTCAGATGCTATCCTTCAATTTCTAATAGCCTCCACAGGGACACAATATTATTCTTTAGCATTTCTAAAAGATATGTCTCTAATCCTTCGAAATTTGCAAATTCACCCTGAAATTCCTGTATGGTGTTGGGGTGTACTATTAGCCTGGATTTACAGAGTGTGTGAGTCTGGTAGCAATGACATGACTTCCCAAACATCCCAGTGATGACCACTGACAAAGTAGAGACACAAGCAGAGATTTCAAAGTTGGATTTCACACCAGCAGGTAAGGATAAGGGAAGCAGCAGCACCACAGGGTGAAGCCACAAGCAGACTGGCAGGGCCACCAGCAGCAGCTTGCCAGACTTCACAAGATCTGACAAGTCCCCTGCAGACAGAGAAAGCTCCGGGGTTTCTGCATGGGGAGAAAGCCCCTCAGCATGAACTGCATCAACAAAACTGGAGTGCTCGCTAACTAGCAGATAAAGAAAGGAACTGGTTCAGGGGATTTCCATTTCAAGTTCACACCTGGTCCATAATCCTTGAGTGGAAGATAAGCATAGATGTGACATTAGAGCAATTCTACAAATGATCTCTCCTAAGCATCAGTTTCTCCAGGCAAAGAGAAATGGGCAGTTTTCATAGCAGTTCCTTTTTTATGACTCACTTTTGTGTCATTATACCAATAAGATCCTGTCTCTCCAGGGTATTTTTCTCTGGTGATTAAAGTTGCGAGCCTTCGACCTTGCGCCTTATCAACACTACACAACACACACTATAACCACCTAGAAACTTGCTGCCTTTCATCCCTTATTGCTTAATAAACTTGCCAGCAGACCTATTGCAACAGAATAATGAAGCTAAGCAATTGCATTCAGCTCAGTAAATCTGGAAGCAGAGCCTGTTAAAAATAAATAAAATTAAATTAAAAAAACAACCTAATTGCAGAAATGTGGAGTGTTATGAAGAGATCCCGTCAGTTCAGCCAGAGTTCACAAACCACTCACTCCTATTTCAGCTGCTGAGCAGCAGTGTGAGAGAAGATGAGGGTAGGGAGCTGCATAAATCTAGAAGAGGAGCAAGAGGAGGTGTCAGGACAGATCCCCACACCGTCTGCACTTTAGGGAGCTGCTGCAGGGGCTGCAGACAGCACAGTCTTTGGCATGTGGTGCTCAAGAAGGGAAGAGATGGTACTCAGAAACAGGTGCTTTGGCAGAGCAATGTGGAGACAGCAGCCCAGCACCTGGCACCTGAAGTTTCAGATTTGGTGAGAGTGCAGACAGCTGACATTAATAACCTGCAGTTTATGTTGTGTTAGTGTCGTAATTGGGTATCTGCTGGCACAAAGCATAAGACAGGTCCTCTTTCAATGCAAGGCATGGGCAGGACATAACAGTAAGGCACTGGGTAAGCACTGCATTTGCAGAAACATCTGACACTCTGCTATACTGAGCAGTCACACGATGGTTATTCAGGTCCAGATGCCTGGCCAAGTTGCCTAAGGTAAGGCCCTCCCTCACCATTGCCTGTGTTTGGAGCACGTGGTGACCACATTTCCACCTCTGGATGCCTTGTTTGGGTCTTACAGACAGGCCCACAGAACATCTCATCTGCAGGATCACACAGAGACATCCCACAGGGCCCATGACGCTGCCTGTCCCGTTCTGGTCAGCCTGGGACTGTCGGCATGTGAGACTAACAGTCACAGGAATGTACTCAGCCTCCAAAAGATGGCACAAGAAAGCAAGAGCTGTGCTCACTTCCATATCCAATTCCCTCCAACAGCAAGGAGGATATTAGGGAAAAATGCCCAAATCATTGACTCAGTCGCCGAGATCAGCTGCTTCGGAGCCGACGCAGCTCCGCCAGATCGATTGATCGCAAGGTACAGGGCAGTTTTTCGGGAGATTCCTTCGACAGGAAGACCCCGTGGCAGCAGAATATCCTGACTCCCGCCGACAGCTCTCCAGCAAGAGGCTGACAGTGGCATGGGAGTTGCCAGGGCAACCGCAGTCACCACCCCTCCCTCAGTCCTTAAATTTTCGTCGGGAGGGTGCTCTCTGCTCACAGTGTTTATGCAAGTCAGGGGCACCACCTGTGGCTTGTGTAGCGGGACACTGAAGTTTCGCCGGGTGCAGAAGCCTCACAAGGCGGCCCTAGGAGCCCAGCGAGCAGACAGGGTTCCTCTGAGGAAGAGGGAAGAACTAGAGACCAGGTGCTGCTGCTGCAGTGGGCATGGGAGGTTGTGTGGCAGGGCACAGGAGTTCTGCCCTCCTCGCTTGTGAGTCCTACGTATCTGTTTGTAGTCTGTGACCACTGTTATTGTCATGGTATCCACCAGGCAGAGAGTTTGCCCTAGAAAGTCTGTGGCGACCCAAACAGAGGGCCTGTTCCAAACTGTGGCTACACAGGTCTCTGGCTGCAGGGAGTGCCAGAGCCTGCTGCTGCCGGGGGAGGGTGGCAGACATTCCACTTGTGTGAGGGGCAAGATGGCGGAAGATCTGCTCACCATGGTGGCTGAGCTGAAAGATGAGGTGGAGAGACTGAGGGCCATCAGGGACTGTGAGTGGGAGATCGACTGGTGGAGTAACTCCCTGGTGTGCCAGAGGGAAAGGCGCCAGGGAGATACCACACAATTAGGGGCGGACCCCCCGCCCTGTCGGGCAGAGGAGGGGGAACTGAGGGATGGGGAGGGTTGGGAGAGGGTCCCTGCTCGGCGTCGTGGGCAAACCCCCCCTCTGCCTGTCACGTGTCCCCGCGTTCCCCTAAGCAATAGGTTTGCAGCCTTGGACATTGAAGGGGAGGTCGGTGGGGAGGCGCGGGAAGGTTCCCGAGAGGTTTCCAAGGGCGAGGCAGTCGACTGCGCACTCAGACTGCCTCTGCCAGGAAAGAAAGAAGGGTGCTTGTGGTAGGTGACTCCCTTCTCAGAGGAACGGAGGGGCCCATTTGCAGACCAGACCCGAGCCGCAGGGAAGTGTGCTGCCTCCCTGAGGCCCGGGTCAGGGATATAACTAGAAAACTCCCGGAGCTGGTTCACCCCACTGATTACTACCCACTACTCATAGTTCAGGTGGGCAGTGATGAAATTGCTCAGAGGAGTATGAGAACTATGAAAAGAGATTTCAGGGGTTTAGGGCGGATAGCTCAAGGAGCGGGTGCGCAAGTGGTGTTCTGCTCTATACCTTCTGGGGAGGTGCAGGATATGGGGTGGGCCAGGAAAACACAAGTCATGAATAATTGGCTGAGGGGCTGGTGTCGAGACTGGAACTTTGGGTTCTTTGACCATGGGACGGTTTACTCAGCCCCTGGCCTGTTGTCAAGGGATGGAACTCATCTGTCTCATAGAGGGAAACGCATCCTAGCGCAGGATCTAGCAGGGCTCATTGAGAGAGCTTTAAACTAGATTCGAAGGGGCTTGCACCAGTGGGGCATCACTCCAGTGTTGATAAGGACCAGGGGTCCTCCCACCCTCCTAGGGTGAAACCGGCGTGCTCAGCTCGCTCCCTGAAGTGCCTGTACACAAATGCATGCAGCATGGGGAATAAGCAGGAGGAGTTAGAAATCTGTGTTCGGTCAAGAGATTATGACCTGGTGGCAATTACAGAGACAGGGTGGGACAGCTCACATGACTGGAATGTAGTCATGGGTGGCTATACTCTTTTCAGGAAAGACAGGCCAGCAAGGTGAAGGGGGGGGAGTTGCTCTTTATGTGAAAGAACAACTTCAATGTATTGAGTACTGTCCAGGTGTGGGTGACGAGCGAGTTGAGAGTTTGTGGGTGAGAATTAAGGGACAGGCTGGCATGGGTGATACTGTCGTGGGTGTGTATTACAGGCCACCGGATCAGGACGAGGAAGTTGACGAGGCCTTCTACAGGCAGCTGGTAGCAGCCTCGCAGTCACAGGCCCTGGTTATTGTGGGGGATTTTAACTACCCTGATATTTGCTGGAAGGATTACTCAGCCAGCTATCTGCAGCCCAGGAGGTTTCTCCAGTGCATTGATGATAACTTCCTGATGCAAAAGGTGGAGGAGCCAACTAGGAGAGGAGCGCTGCTGGACCTTATTCTCACGAATAAGGAGGGTCTGGTTGAAGAGGCAAAGGTTGAGGGCAGCCTTGGTTGCAGTGACCATGAGGTGGTGGAGTTCAGGATCTCATGTGGCCGTAATAGAATCCTGAGCAGAATAGCAATGCTGGACTTCAGTAGGGCCACCTTCGGCCTTTTCAAGCAATTGCTAGGGGAAATCCCGTGGGACAGGGTACTTGAAGGTAAAGAGGCCCAAGATAGTTGGTTAGCGTTCAAAGAGTGCTTCTTCCAAGCTCAAGATCGGTGCATCCCAACAGGTAGGAAGTCAAGGAAGGGTGCCAGGAGGCCTGCATGGTTAAACAGGGATCTGCTGGG